>WBMY01014342.1:2456987-2471322 GCA_013397315.1 Donacobius atricapilla
TTTTTGTCCAAATATTTTTGCCGTCCTACTGTCACAAAGAAGAGAACTGAAGGAAAGTCAGCAAATTTTTTTCTTTTTCTGTTGGTTTTCCCACTGATATATTTGTTAATACAGTAATTAAAAGCAAATTATACTCCTCCATAGCTACAGAAGTAATTATGGGCCATGTCTAATAACGGTTGCCAAAACAACTAACAACTCTCAAACTATCTCATAGAGCACTTTCTCCCCTGTGGGTCTCTAACAAGCTCAGCAGCTTCTTTCCTTTCCCAGCCAATCTGTCTCAGCACTAAATGTATATGAATACCATCCTCAAAATGCATCTACGGTTTCATTGTCCTCTGGCTCTTCACTACAGTTCAAATCTTAGCTGATGTTAGAGGTGAGATGCCCCAGAGCACAGGGACAGGCAAAGCAGCAGAGTAAGGCCTTGAACTCAGCAAACGATCATCTCCTATATTTATCCAACTCCATGCCTTCACACTCCTGCTCCTCTCTAACTATTGCCTTTGTAAACTCCATCCTCCCGCACCACTTTCTCCCCTTGCCTATTTTCTTCAGCATCAGCCGTGACAGCCAGCCAGTGCACAGATCCATTCTTGAAGAGTTCAGGTGTCTCAGATTAAAGCCACACTTGGTAGGAGACACCAAACTGGTAAGAAGGCCATAACATGATGTTACTACAGTCCTGCTCTGTAACACATCTGAGGGATAATGAGAGAGCATCTTCCCAAGCATTCTCAGTCTTTCCCAAGGAGATCACCATTCCTGTTGGGTCCCTTCCACGCTGCTTTTCCTGGAGGGCCAAGTGCTGTGAGCAGCTAGCAGGGAGCGTTGCTCACCAGTGGAGGAGCAGCAGGCATTTGTGGCTATAAAATGCAATTATGTCCCAGCACATCCACAAAATAAAGGGATGAGCTCCCCTCGTGTGATGGAAATACTCTCTCTGGAAAAACTGAGGTTGTACTCTCTGTTTCTCATACTCATGACATAAAAATCTGGTTTTTATGTTATCCTTTAGAGTCTTTTAGCCTAGGCACTAAAGATTATAGTCATTTGTTTCCTTATAACAGATGCAAGGCATTACTCAACACGTGTGATAAGAATGCATCAGAGAGAAGCTGTAAAATATCTCTGGTGCTGTATTAACACTGAGAAAAACAAGAAAGTAATAAAAAGCAGACTAAAAGACAGGCTTTTAAAAACAGATTTATGAAATACAATACCTTAAATTTCTTTTCAGTCGACATTTCAAAAGAAAAAGCTGAATTTGGGGAGGCTCACATTTTTTTTGCTTCCAGTTTGTACTGTCTTTCATCTCACATTTGACTAAGCCACTTAATTCAAAAAAGATGAATTGTTAGGTCACACATTTAGTGTCAGTGAAATGTGTCTGAACAATAGCCCCAGAAAGTGATATAATCCTTTGCACATGTAACCTCCCAGGGAGCCCAAGAATGCTGAAGGCAATTACTAAAAATTAAGAAAGAAAAGTGATTTTGCATTACCCTCCCTCTAATTTGTTAAGAATCAAAGGTGTTGAAAATCATAGGCCCTTGGGTTTTGTTTTTATTTCTGCTGTAATAACAAGCTATGCAACACATTCTGGGGTTTTTTTTCTCTAACAATGCACTACTTCATCTTAAAGCAAAAAAAACGAAGTTACTTTTCTGGAATAAGCCTGGAGTGACACAAAAGTAAATCAAATCATTGCCTGGGCTCTTTATTAACTTATGGATTTAGTATTGTTGTGGTACTTGGTACAGTTCTTGTCTCATTGAAGTTCAGGGAACTTTGCCATTTATAGCAAGAAAACAAAGAAATGTTCTTGCTCTCTCCGTATCACCATTTTTCTAATTAATATCACCAATATGATTAAGAACATCTAATATTTCTGCCAAGGGAGCAGAATATATATTCCCATGAGAGTACATGTGTAGTAATTTTTTCAGACCTCACTTAGGCTCTTCTGCTGGTAACAAGTTTTCTGTTTTCATAAGGATTTTATTTATTATACATTTGACACTCTGAGTATGCATTATTTGTTGAAGTGGCTTCTTTCACAATCCATCTTCCCTCTTTAGCACAATTTAGTACAATTCTCCAATTTATTTGGCTCCAGAGTCAAATTTATGTCATGTGTTTTGCCAGACAGTGAAAGCACAGTCTCATACAGGCATTTAAATCAATCAGTTCATAAGCTCTCAGTCCTGGGGACCCACTCTATTGAAAAGAATTTATTACCAAAATACAAAACTCTGTATCTGTAGAAATAAATCTATAGCTGCGGTACATATATCAGCCAAGGAAGGCAGATCAGGTAAGGTAGTGCATTGTGAACAAATGCTTTGAATTAATGCTTGTGCTATGTGAAATAGATTTTACAGTGCTTCTGAAAAAAGAGTCCAACACATTCTTCTTAGTACTCACTATTATATTTTTGCTTGTTGCCTTTTAACTTACTGTGACTGCAGTCCTCAGAGAAATGATGCATCTGTAAAAACTCATCACTATGTCCTACTCAGGCTGTTTTCCAACCCTAACCCTCTAAAAGCCATTAGAGATGGACTACGAGTTTTCTGGCACTCAGGAATCTGAAAGTTTCACAGTTCCCATCTATGACCTTGGTGTTTGATGAACCTCTCCAACTGCAGTCTTTTAAAAACCTACCCCGTTATTGCCAGCCCATTCACTGCCCATCCTTAGATCTGGCACAAGCAGTGGAAGGACTGTCCTTCTCCTGTCCCAGGCAAAGGGCTCCACCATCACCCTTTCCTGGACCTAGGGAGCAACAGGGAGGAGCCCTCCAGGACAGGCACACAGGGACTGAAATCATGGCACGGAGCTTGGAGAACCGTTGCACAGAGAGTGTCTGACTCTGGCAACTGGGGTGCTCAAAAATACAGATCCTGCTAGCAAGTATTTTTTCCTTTAAATATTCATATGGGTCAAGCTCTAACCCACATATGAGGGAGAATCCCAGTAATACCTAAGCACTTAGCTGACCATATGTTGCGGATAAACTGAGCAAGAATGAGTGCTCAGCCCACCCAAAGATATCTTGAGCCCTCTGCACAACACCCTTGTTCTCAATCTAAGCAAACGGAGAGCTAACACCTAGAAATAACCAGCAGAAATAGAGCTCAGGTGGCTAAGGGCTGCTGACAAGCCATTCTTAACTTTGCAAAGAAGACAAGGACAGTGACTATAGAACTGGACACTGCTTGCTTGCATAAGGCTACACCCACATATAGGTATTGGCAGAAATATTGCTTTTCACTTTGTCTCTCTTGTAGCAATAAAAGGCTCCACAGCAAAGGTAAATTTGAACTGAAGGAGGTGCAGCAAAGGGCTGGTAGGACCATTAGGAAAAGATGCTAGAAGGACTTGGCAGACATAACAGCAAAAGGAAGACTGGGCAGAGGTACAAGAGATTAAACATGAGCAATTATGCATCTAATGGACCTACAAGGCTATACTGGCCCAAGAACAAAAGGATATAAAACAAGCTTGACTAACTTAGGCTGTGAACTGGGGGAAGGTTTCAGATTGTCTCAGCAGTGCAGTTCAGGAAGGGCTTTTAAAAGGAAAGGTGCATGCACAACCTGCTGGGACTGAGAAATCACCTGTGGCACACAGGGCCTGTGGAAGTACTCCCTACAGACTGCTCCGTGCAGGGATCTAGCTGCTCAGCACAAGGGACAGCTATCTGTGCCAAAACCTGCAGATCAAAACATTGGTTGTCCAGAGCTGAAGTGATCTCAGTGGTTTATAAAGTCAGGAGCAGGAGCACAAAGGTGTCAAGGTGAAAGCTTTACAAAAAGTGTCTATACCAGAGTTCAATTTATAGTTTATAACCCTTTTTTTTTTATTATTTTGGACTTAATTAGGCTGAATACTTAATTAGCATTCAGCCTGACAATGTGTGAGCCAGCCAAGTGATTTAATTTTGAAACACACTTACTGTTCTTATACTATTAAAGAAACAAAATAAGGAATAAATTCAGTACAATATTCCATTAGAAGTGTTTGTGTAAAGGTTCATTGTTATTGATACAGGATACAATCCAGCCTTGGCATAAAACAGGTGTAACACCAGGGCTGGATTTGGCCAACTCTATTAACTGTTCAATAGTAATTTGTTTAACCTATAGCTGAATATATGAATATGACTGAATTATGTTTTAAACCCATAGGTTCAGGTCAAGCTTGACAAGACCATCAAGACAGGGAAACAGATGTTTAATCATCATGTGTCACATAGCAGCAATGTCACCTTGCAGAAGAAAACTGTTTGCCTTCGAGGTAATGGACCTCCAGATCTAACAAAAACCATGATTGATGCAGAGCAGCACAAACACTCCTAATCAAACCACAGAATTCCAAGATTTTCTGCTTTAAGCTACTGATCTCTCAGCCACCTACTTATGGATAAGAAACAATGGAGTCTTTCCTGTATTCCTGTATATTATGCTGTCATTACCCTGATGTAAGTCTGTACCCAGGTTTACATCAGGGTGATGACAGCAGAATGTGGACACTAAAGTTCAAGTGTGTCAGAAACAGCAAACACAGAGGGGCAAAGGTGCTCCTGTGGCACTCCACAGAATACTTTCTGAGTTAAATGTATCTGGAGGAGAAAAGACTTGGACTGAAAAGGAGAGGAAAATAATAATTTGTGACGAATGTATAAAAGCTACGGTTTTGGAAGGAAAGAATTAAATGAAAACCAGTACAAATGACAGGTAAAGGCAGGGTGGAATACAAAGGAATATAAAAGGGTAAATAAGAAAATAAATCACAGAGGGCAAGAATCTAGAGGAAGAAAAAGCAGATAGTTAGGAGAGGTTTAGCTAGTCTAAGCTCAGCACAAAAAAACTTTAACAGGGATTGCAGGAGAAGAAGAGGAAATGGTAAATGGTCCAGAAGCAGAGGGAGATGACAGCCTGTCCCAGTTTTGTGGCATTCATGTTTTTCTGTGGGTGGAGAACCACATGCCAGGAGATGTCCCTTTTCTAACCTATGCCAGGAACCCAAAGACCTGTACCATACCTTGCAAGAGAGGGAGATTTTCCAGAATGCTGGTCATATATCCCACCCCATCCTCATGCTAGTTATTAAAACAAAGAGGGAGAAACCCTGACATTCTCTGACTTAAGGAATGTGATGTGATGTGATGTGATGTGATGTGATGTGATGTGATGTGATGTGATGTGATGATGTGATGCTGCAGGAGCTCACCTGGTGTCTGACCCTCTCCCATAACCATCTTCATCCAAAGGAGCTGGCAAGAAATGCGGAAGGTCAGTCCATGATGGGACCCACCTGAACATGTCTATGTTTTTTCAGCCTGGAAGCATCACACAACCTCTTTTGTACTTGTATGAAAGACAGTAAATTACAATCTCTTGTGGTCAGAGCAGTTCCCAGGTCAAAGAGGAGATAAGACAGTACAGACTGTTCCTTCATGATTTATAGGTGAAGTGTTCTGTGCTGGTACAGCGAAGAGGTGGCTTTGCACCACACATTGTGATGCACTGGCACGAGCCAGGGTGGAGATTGGCAAGGGGAAAGCAGAAAGCTATTATTTTTGAGATTGTACTGTTCTGGGACTACAGATACTCTGCAAATTGAATTCATATTGATAGTATGTAGTAATCAAACTATTTTTTCTGAAAGAGAAAACTTCCAGTCTGTTCTCAGCTATGCAGAGAACAGTGCCATATTTCAGAACAAACAGTATTAATTTTCCTTCTCTACTCTTACATTAAAATAGGATTTAATTCTATGACCAGAAAAAATACCACTAATAACTGGCTTATTCCCTGACACTGTACCTAATAAAAATATACTGGCTAATATTTTGCTTTCATTCTGTTTGTACCACAGATACTTCGTGAATCAGAGCCAAAACATCTTCTGACACTGATCAAATAAAACCATGCTATTTTACAGTTATTACATGCCATCAGGAAAAACAAACAAACAAACAAAACAAAACCAACAACAAACCAAACCCTGCCTTTCTCCCAAGGATTGCATTTTCAAGGATTGACTTAGGAAACCACATTCCTAGGTCTCTGGAGACCTTTTGCTTGCCAGAGTAAGGAATTAATACAAAGGAAATGTGTAAAAAAAAGAAATAAAGATTTACCTTATATAATGAGGTGGTTGGTGTGAATGCAAACATTGCAGTGGCTGGTTCCTGGTACTGGGGGAAGGGGGCAGGGCTTGAAGCAGCTTGAAACTACTGATTTTTTAAGGGAAAAAAAAAAAAAGCTGACAATTGAAAATGTACTGACTCTTTATTATTTTATCACAGGCAAATTTTGCTGTAATTATTCTATCTGCTTGGCATTAGTACCTTTGCTACCACAAAAAGTAGCCACAATGCAGATAAATTCTGCAGGGCAAGATCTGTGACTTCAGCACAGCCACAAACAAGCTGAGCTAAATGATGTCCACTAAAACCATGGAGAGAATTCACTTCATCCAGAAAGAGATAAGATTACAAAATGTTAGAAACTTAAATGTAGTTTATATTTGTTGACATAGAGATACATGTTTTATATAGGATCTGAATATTATCAAACTTGCTGTATCTTAAAAGTAGCTGTGACATTACCCAACAGAGACAAGCCTGGATGTGCCAGTTGAACCTATGGCAGTGAAGAGCTATATTGGTAAAAGAGCTCAAAAGAAAACACATCTGCTCTTCACAGGCACAGGCATTGGTATGGCTCTGGAGAATGAAACCCCATTTGAGAAAATGGCTTTTACCTGATAAATCATCACCCTGCAAGTGAAAACTCCTACCTTGTAGATTTGGAAGCAGGTGACAAAAAATCTCAAACTTCCAAAAGTTAAAAAACATCATTCTTAAGAATAATTACGCCAGGTTACACTGAGAAATTCAGAAATATGACCTCTCTTTTAGAGGCCATGTGGGAGAAAAGATGGAGTACGTGGGGATTTTTTGGAATGGTAAACTGCAGTTTTAGGAGGTTTTAAAAGATCAGAAGCACAGCTTGATCTAATGAAAGACAGCTGTTCCTTCGAGAATCAGCATCCTTGCTAGATCAGAAAGCAAAAATGGAAGAGCTGGACAAAAAAAAATTGGTCCAGTGGAAGAAGAAAAGTTTTCATTACAATCAATTATAATTATTTTATCTTCATTATAAAAGACTAAACTATTTTGACTTGTTATTCACTCTGCACTGTATTTTAACATAAGTAAATAATCATTTCAACTTGAAAAATTTTGAAAATTAACTACAGGCATTTTAAATTGCATTCAAAATATGACGTTATATCCTGTGATAATTTGTGAAAAGAACCCTGGGAAATATTAAAAAACAACTCTTTATGAAAAAAAACTTCATTATTTATAAAGCACAATTGGTACATACAAACTTGGGATAAAATTCATAGTTAAAAATACCGTTAGGCTTTTAGCAAAATCTGAAAACTCTCAATATTATAATTGCTATTAAATGGTAAGTGTTTGCAGATATTTTTCAACTGAGATATAATTTGGAATACGATTTTTTAACCTAATTCTTTAGAAATAATTTCTAAAACCTGAGTTACATGAAATGAAATCAGTCTGGAAGTTATGAAATAAATACCATCTTAGTTTAACCATAACGAAAATTGTCCCTCTTAAACTTGCTGATGTAGAACTTCTATTGAACAGACTAGATTATATTTCTTTCATATTTCACATGTATGATAATGGTGCTGAACCAATGATGTAAGATAAAGATTCTTAGACTACAGATTTAAAGTTAATAAATGCATGTTATATTTTCAATCTTTTTCTATGTACATCTTATTTTAAGTTTTACACCAGGCTAATGATTCTGCAAAACAAAAACAATTTCCATTTCTTTGCTGTATTGGAGAAGCAATCTAATTTGATGCAAATCATAATTAAAACTCTCATTCTGAAGAAAAGTCTTTTTTTAGTGATATCCTTGTGTCTTAACTGGAATTTCAGGATGATAGTTAGACATGGATGTGACATAGCAGAACTAAGCTGTGAAATTCCTTGCATAGCTGTCTTGTTTGGAGCCCTGAATTGTCATACCACAAAAATAACATGACCTTTTTTATAATGCCATGGGGGCGCATTCTAAATGCTGTGTAAACTCACACCAGGCAGGTCAGGTCTCCTGCACTGATGATAAATATATACCCCTATGAGTTCCCAGAAGGAGGACACAGCTTCTCCCCTAAGGTTCATGAAGGCTTCTGCATTTAGAGCATCCTTTTCTCACCTCAGATGTGAGAATCAGCAGTTACAGAGCAATTTCAGCAGCAGCTGGTTTTTAGCAATATCAGGACAGCAGGCCAAGTGAAACTCCATTGCCTAGCATTATTTTGCCCTTTATTTTAAACAGAATCGGCCCAGGCAGCAGACTGCTGGCAATGCTGCTGCAACTTCATGCAGAGACCAGGAAAGAGAAGATGAAAAGCAAAAATAAATAATACATATACATATCATTGACATGATCACCTAAATAAATCCAAGCCAGTAAAACAGAAAGATGACACTGCTGAGAAAAAGACAAACTATGTCAGAGAAAATCAAAAGACATCCTGATGTTTTGTTTTTATTTCCCTTCTATATATAAACAATACTTAATAATTTAAGGTACTCAAAGAACATACTTTTTAAAAGAAAATTTCTTTTTTGGTTCCCATAACAGCGATTAAATCTACTTGAAAGCAATTCAAAATTAGAGAGACAAGGAATGGAAGGACTCCTGGCTTTTCTCCTCCCAGTCAATAACCAACACAGTAAGGAATTTATTTCTGGTCTCTGCCTGTATTTCCACAGTGCAAAGGAGAACTGCTAACACTCAGTACCTCACATCAGCTTAGACACCAGTGAGACAGAGACACAATGCTTGCCAGGATTACAGATAAGAACTGGTACCTGAGGATGTGGCTAAAAACACAACCAGCTCCAAAACTCACAGAAAAGATGGGAATAAGAACATTCCTGGCAACGCTTTGTTAAGCCTGGAGCAGTTTGTGGTGCAGTGGATGAGCACTGTGAGCCTTCCAGCCACACAGAGATGCAAAACCTTGGCAGAGTGCTCTACTTCCTCTCAGTGTAACTGCAGCAAGTGAGAGAATGATCAGCATTCTCTTCAGAACAGTGGGGAAAAACCCACAAGTGAGTGCTCTTTTCTAAAGGGTTTTTTTTCCAGGGGAAGGATGTATGCACCTGAGATTTTCTACTGTTAGATTTTATAACACTTTCCATTGCTTAAATTTTCTCCTGCTGAAAAAGTTTTTTTATTTTACCATGTAAAGAGGTATTTCTGCATCCTTGTACTCCCTCAGTTGTAGGTTGGATACATGTTCCCATTTTATCTGTAGCAGCCATCTCTCAAGCAACAAAATCTCCCAGTTCACTGTTTTCCTCAAAAACAACTTCTGCCAAGCCTCACCACTCATCATTTTGCTATTCTTCTCTGAATTGTTGGCTTGACTTTAGTCATCAGAATCCCCAAATCAAAAACCTGTATTTGATACATGGCCAGCAACAAACCAGTGCTTTATGAGGGTTTTTTTCCTCAGTAGTAAACAGACCTCTAGTGAGTCTAGAGAGGTATGTGTGTTTTCTAAACAGAGTACAGGCTTTGAGAGAAAGGCTGGGAACCAGACATAGGTTTAGAAATCCCAATCAATGTAAAATGTTGCAATGTGCCATATAAAATTTTATTTTTCAAAGTACATATAATCTGCCTTCTCATCAGCGATAATTAGTTTTTAAGCAGGTATCATTTCTCCTGGTATTTCTGAAACCTGCAAGGAGCAATGATTAATAGTTGTTGGAAGAGGAGAAGTTTCTCCTAATTTTGTTAGATCTTCGTCATTATCTTTCCCTTCTATCATCTACCAAACAAGTAGATCTGACAGAAAATTTTGAAGAAAGTACGCAGATGTCCATCCAAGAACTTTGTGCTGACAATGGCATGGTCATGGCTGACTTTATTCAGCATCTCCAAACGAGCGAGCAGGATGCAGAAAATACAGCAGTCAAGAAGGAATGGCACTGCATAGTCCAGTCCATGACAGATCAGCATGGTGTGACACTGGAATGCATGATTCAGTAAAAAATGTCTGAATTGTCCCACGTGAAAATAGAAGAAATTAATCCTAAGGTTTGAGGACTACTCTAGGGAGGACACACTTACTCTTCAAAAGCATTAACAATCTTCCAAAGTTTCCCAAGCCACAGGGTGTACTTGAAATCTCATATTGTCCAGGCTGTCCATTTCCAAAATGCAATCCCAAATACAGTATGAATGAAAGAAGTGACAGAATCAGTTTTCAGTATGAAAAGAGAAAGGAAACCATGTTATTCTGTTTTGAACTGTTTAAGTTTTCTGAAGGAAAATCTCTGTCTTTTTACAGATACGTTCATTAAGTAGCTACTACAAAAATATTTGCAGGATCTGATTTTCAGCTACTGATGTGAACTCACTCACAGTAGAAGACCAGCTCTTAGAGCAATTCTGAGCCCATCACCTCTCTTCTCCTTTTCTCTCTCCTGAATACAGCTGTTTCACAGGCAGCCAACTCCCTGGCTGAGGGCAGCAACTCCATGGAATTCCCAGCAGTGCCACAACATGCTGAGAGTGCGAAGATCCCCAGGATTTGTGAGCTCCATTGGGTATGCATTAACTGTGATGGAAGCCATTATTTAGGAGCCATTCTACAGCTGTACCAGATTATTAGAGTGGCCGTTGAGGGTTTCCAGCAGTCACATACATATGCCCTTGGAGTCACTCCTCTGTCCCATCACTGTTCAAGAAAACAACTGAAAGATGCCCCATAAGTTAATGTCATAATGACATAATAAAGCTGCTTGAAAACTGACTATGCCCCTCTCTGACTAAATGCCCTGCAAAAAGTTGCAATGAGAAATTTTAAGTGGAAGATAAAATAGTCACAAGAAAACAGATTTTAAAAATCATCTAGGCTCACTGAAATATTTGTTTTAACATTTGTTTCTGAACATTGCCAATTGAAAATGAAATTAAATCTATTACTAAACCCCTTAAATGTTTCATGCCACCTATGTCAAGCTCTTCAATAAAAATCTCTGTTGCCTTTCTAAATGCCACTGCATGCATAATTTTTGCAATAATCTTGTTTTTATAAAGCCCAATATCAAATATTCCAGCCGAAACCCTCCAACAAGTTTCTTTCTGGAGAGGCTGAAAGAACATACTAAATTAAATTTCAAGAAGAAATCAGGGCTAACCACCACTCCTAGGGTGGAACCTGGACAGGAACTACAGGCCTGAGAAAATCACCAAATACACGAGCTGGTATGTGCCACAGAACAGTGAATGCCCACATCTGAGAAAAAAACAGTTTAGGTACCCTGCTTCTCTGCAGTATAATTAAACCCCCAAACCACAACAGCCTCAATCAGATGCTTACAGCAAATGTAGATATGGCCTCTCTTAAGGGAAATCCTGTTGGCAATGCTTCTCTAACAGAGAAAGGCTAGAGAGATATGGGTACAATTACCTAAACTAAAATGAACGGACCTCACATATCCATACAACTGCCAAGCAAAATACATATCTTGGTGTGCCTGTGTGATGGAGTCTCCCATGAATAGATGTATGCAATGCAATGGGAAGCTGCAGCAGCGCAGGTGTTCATTTGGGGCTGGACTCTCCCCACAAGTCTCCATTGTGGATGTTTCTCCCCCTTTCTTTCCCTGCAGCCCTGCTAAGGACATGATGTCAGTAATGCCACTCTGAATCTCAGAGAAACAGCCCTGGAGCCGCTGTCTTCCCACCCACCATTTGGACCAGCAGCAGAGTGGCCAGCTCAGCTTCCACTGCTCCTGCACTGGAAAAGTAGAATGGCCAGGCAGCACAATTATTCTTCTCCTGCTCAAGGAGAAATTTGGCAAGCCAAGACTCCAGAATATCTCAGAGGCATAACCAAATGGCTGGTTTATTTACATAATTTCCTTACCCATTTTCTCCACCCTAAAGCTTCACTTCATTGTGTACGAGGGGAAAGAATATGACACCAAACCCAGGGAGCAAGCCAAAGTACAAGCTGCAGCTTGACAAGTACATGACAGGGAAGATAATATTGTCCTAGTATCGCTCACCTTGGCAGACCGCAGTATCTTCTTTTCCCCTGCCAGTGACCAGCCGTATCCTCCAACATCCCTTTGTGCTTTTATGTTCTTATTAGGATTCAGATGGATGAATTCAATGATTCCAGTATATTTAGTCATCACTTTTAGCTGTAAGCAGTTCTGATGGTAACCTTTTTTTTTCAAAAAAAAAGGTTTTCTCACTGTTCTCCATTCTTCCCACCTGTCACCTGCAGATTCTTAAAAATTCAGTTTTTGTCTCTCTCAGTTCAAGTATTTTTGATAAATCTCGGATGAAACTATAGTACAACAAAACTAGAGGGAAAATACACTCCTAACTTGGATCCATTTTTCTCGTGTTTAAGAATGGAGTGGGGACCCAAAAGAAATTTGACTAGGTCTCACTCTTGCCAGCACTCTGTGGGCAAAACTCAATATATTTCTGAGCACTCCTTTGGGTGAAAAGTCTGTCACATTTAGAATGCGTACCTTAAGCACCGGCGGTTATGCCTGCATTTCCAGTCATGAATAAAAATAAAGTGCTCCTAGGAGAGGATGAGAAATATTGGAGGCTGAAGCCAAATTTATCAGCGCCAAAAAGTGCCTAGTAAGAGAGGTATGGAGCTGTACTTGCCTTCTCAGGGGAGCCCAGCTTCTTTAGCAAGCTGAACATCTACAAGGGGCAGAGAACCAGCCAGAGGCTCTGGCTGTGTTTGCTAGGCCAAGGAGCATGTAGGAGAAGATGCAGCAAAGGTGACAGGTGAGGGCCACGTAGTTTCCAAAGGACAGAACTGCAGTGTTATCTGCACTTGGGAGGCACCCAGAGCAAGCAAAGGGACAGGAAGCAGACCTCAGTGCAAAAGAGCACCGCTTGTCATACAGGGACACCTCTCTCCTGCCAAACCCTGTCTGGGAGCCACAACCACCCTGCTAACCCAACCTCCACAAGTAGCTGTGGGGAGACCAGAAGGCTGCTGAGCTGGATGGAGGAGGAAGGCACAGTGTCCCCTTTGGTGGGAAGACAGGGGGCCGTGAGTCTGTCAGGCTTGAGGATCTTACTGCAGGATAATACATTGCTGGCATTCAGGAGCTTGATCTTGATAATGATGTTCAAATACCATCTTTGCCATCCAGTTAAGAAGAAAAAGTAAAGCAGTTCCAGAACAAAGCTTTGTTTACCCAGCAGAGGAGATATGGTTTGGGCTAAACAGCTGGTGGTAATCTTTAAATATTTGTCAGCTTCCCCCGTTGTCTCCTGCATTTTCAGTTGCAGCTGTCATAACCAGCAGTACCATCCATCTGCCTTGAAGAGCCTGGCCAAGAGCCCACTCATTTTGTTGACTTTTGCTTGTAATTTTTTCCTCCCTGATTTTTCCCACCCGTTCCTCTGGCACAGGTTTGTGGTTATCTATCCTCCTCACAATGAAAGCAGATTTAGCAGCATCCTCCCCTCAGGCAGGGACAGATTTGCTGCAGCCACCTGTCCTTTACAGCCTCTCATTTTAGCTCTGAAACCAAGTTATTATTTCATAGAACCTGCTTGCCTTTCAGTGGCTGTCCCTGTGGCTCCCCTCCAGCACACACCAATTTGCAAGGATTTTGAATTTGCTCTCCTCCGATCCAAGCCGCTCATGCTGGTGAAATCATCAGCTCAAACGAAAGAACTGATGTCCCAAAACCACTGTGAGTTTCTATAATCTCTTCCCTAGGGAGCACTCTCCAGTCTCCAGGCAGGATAAAAAGACTGGTCTCACATGGCTGCGACACAGTTTGAAAATAAAGGAATTATTTTATGATTTCAGTGTGGAGGAAAAACCCTGACTGAGATAGCTGGGATTGTCATGTAATGCTATCATTACATTCTCCTTTCAGAAGTAAGGCTCACTGTAGGCTACAGAAATTAGTGGTCATTGTGGCTAACACATAATCACATTGATCCAGCAAGTTGTGCAAGCATGAGTTTAATACTTCAGAAAACCAGTTGTGACATTTCTCAGAACAAAATCCTTTCTGCATCAGAGACAGATATGGCCTGGGCACTGAGTGTGATGTGTTCAGAGCTCTCACTCCAACTTCGGTCCATCTGCTGAGGGGGACAAAACCAATCTGAACCCTACACCCCTGGAGTGTCAGTACTCATTACCTCCAAGATCTAAGCTGTCTGGGTTTGAAAGACAGGTATCTGCTAGG
>WBMY01014342.1:2471398-2540270 GCA_013397315.1 Donacobius atricapilla
AGAAAAAAAACTCCCTGAGACCAAAGAAGGGTGTAGCCCCCGTGCTACACCTTCCTAGCCGTTCGTATTGTTTAGGTTAAGCACCCGTAAGTACCCAGTAATTAGTCTCCTAGCGACTTTGTGGGAAAAAATTCTATAGGGAAAAAAGAAAACCAAATCTAACCCCCAACATAAGCCTAGAGACAGTGATTTTAAGACATTCACAAAGAGATTCTGTTATTTCACTGGGTCATTCAGGCTGCTTTTCAAAACACCAAGAACCGATTTTTAGACATGGCACAAAAAAAAAAAAAAAAAAAAAAAAAAAAAAAAAAANAGATCAACATTCACGGGAAGGGAAAATATAATCATACATCATAAATGCATCTGAAACTCAAGCCCCTAAAAATCAAGCACTCAGAGCACTCAGATGCCATAGTCCATCATAAAAATCCCAGCTTTTCTAGGAGATTTAGTTACACAGTAATGAAGTAACCTCTGGTTAGCCTGTAAAAAATGTTTCTGAGCACATTCAAATTATCAGCTGTGTGTTATCATAAAAGCTAGAATGAAAAATTTAAAACTAATCCTGATAGAGCAATAACTAGAGTTGGCAGCAGGCACATACAACACTACTTTAATTTATAAGTACCAAGATAAGGTAAAGAAAGCCTTCAGACCACATATGAACATAATTTATAGGAAAATTAAAGAGCTAATTCATCCTGATTAATTTTGATTATGACAAGATGTGTGCACAGCTGACACATGTGCTAAAAGTAATTGAACTTTGAAGACAGATATGATTCAAGGCTTCCAAAGCCAGAGTCACCTACTCACAGCCATGTTCCAGGTGAGGAAAACAAGGAGCTTCTAAAATTGTGCAGAGGAAATACACACAGCCTTGTGGGACTTAGTGCTCACATTTCTGTGAGAAGAGGGCAGGCTGCTAACCTCCCATCCAATAGGAAGGCAGGCAGCAGATACAGCATCCTCCCTGGAAACCTTGGTCTCGTCATGGTTGTGCAAAAGAACCCCTGTAGCTTTAGATGAGCATTACAAGGGTTTTTTTCACTGAGAGTTAGATGGCATTACCTGGAAGAGGGCTGTAAAAAAATAAGCACATCCATGGAGTAGATTTGTAAAGTAGAACCAATAAGAATTTTGGGAATAATCTTGTTAAATTATGTGAGGCTCAGAGAAAAATAGGCATGCAGGTGGAGAGGGTCCTCAGGGGTCCAGGTAACCCTGAAGCCTAGAGTAACCCAGTTGAAGCCGACAGAAATGCACCAGGGTGTAATACAAACTACTTATATAAAAATACAGAAGATATATAGAAAATACAGATTTTTCAGATGACTCTCCTTTTACAAGACACCATTTATACAATAGTTTAGAGATCAGATTTTTTAACCTTTACTAGAGGAACTTGTCCTACACAGGTAGACCTTCTTTTCTGAGGGACGATCTAAACTGTGGGGACATAAGCCTCTGGGGATTTCTACATTTTATAGATGTTTTTCCAGCTAATTAAAGGACTTGTTCCTGAGTGACTATTTTGTCTCTATCTTCATCCCTCTGGATTGCATCCTTACTGGTGGTCAGTCAGTCTGTGAGCATAGCTTTCATCTTTGCAGTCTGTATTGCATCCCTGCATCAGAAGGACAGTTTTATGGAGCTTGAAACAGATGAGCAAATAGGCCACTTCCTCCTTAAATTGCATGAAACTACATGAAGCTGTTTCTCCAGCCAGTTTCCAGTTAGAAGAAATTAATATGATAAAGCCTACTGCAGTTTTCTCCCTTCTGTGATTTCCCAAACTGTCTCTTCTCAGCAAAAATCTGCAAGATGTGGATAAGATGCTCTTCTGTGCAGCTGCTGCTGTGGGGCCTTGGCAAAAACAGCTTTCCAGACACGACACAGGGATGGTCCTGCTCCTGCAGCTGTCACATGCTGGAGCTGCTCTCACTGATATATATAAAAAGGCATAGAGGGCTCCTGTGTTTCCCCTGTAGCTCTGTCCTGTTGAACTTGCTCATGAGGGGAGAGACAGAGGTAACAGTGCTGAGGAGGTCCTAAATCATGAGGGTTTCACAGCCCTCTATCTCTGAAGTCATTACCACAGAGTCTCTTCCAGAGTCCTGGATCTGGGAAGACAGAGGTGGCCAAAAGCAAAACTGGACACAGTCAAGCTGGCATAAAGATAGTCAGGTTTTACCACCATTCAACTTTGTCTCACTTTGAACTTTATCCAAACCAGGAGGTGTCTTTGGAAGGTTTGTTTCAATAGAGCAACGGATCTCGGCCAACATCTCCCAGGAAGTATTGTGCCACATTGCTGACAGCCTCCCCCATATCACATCACATCACCAAGTCACTGGCTGTCACATCTCCTGCTGTCCTATTAACACTGTCCGCTTCTCATGTAAGGCTGAGTTGGCATTAAATTTCTGGATGGATTGTTTCCACCTAAACATATGACAGAGAGCTGTCAGCACAAAGTCAGCTGAGAAAGTCCCTGGGGATTGCTGTCAATTCAGACACCACAACCCCAAAGAAAGTTCGTTTGTATGGGGAGAGTCTGATTTGTGTCTCTAATACTGTAAGGTATCTGCACCCTTTACTGTGATTGCTTTTACTGTCTCAAATATTTTTAAAAGAAAATAAGTAATTAAATAAAAGCAGCCTGCTATCAGGAACCAAGGAATAATTTATAAATGGTCACCAAAATTTGAACTGATTCTGACACTTCTCTCAGATCTTATTTACAGGAAAGAGAAATTCATATCAAATATACTCTGAAATCTATTTATAAGGGCAAGCTGAGAGATGGAAAATATAAAATACAGAAACATTACCAAATGGATATAAAGCTATTTCCAACACCCTCCATATTGCAACATTTTACCAACAGTAAATACAAAATACAGTTTTACTTAAACCAAGTCAGCTTAATACACATTTCCTCAAAATGAAACAGTGCCAAGTTATGAGAACCCCATTCATGATCCATTTATGTATATTTAGCCATAGACTCAAAAAGAACTAGTCCTAATAAGCAGAGATTTAAACACTGGTATAGCTTCATTACATGGGCAATAATGCATAAGACAATTATCTGGATTGCAAACAATTGATTTTTATATTGAACATTATCTGATTAATTTTTTCTGCTAGTCAGTAATACTGTAAGTCAGTTACTCTGGACTTGAATGTTAGTTAAAGACTATGAATAGCTGCCTCAATGTAGCAGAGCAGCTACATCATCCTTTCAATTTGGGGGCATTTCTCTGTCATCCCTGGTGGTTTAGTATAGTTTGTAAGTAGGGCAGAGCAGTTATCCAATAAATTTAGTTTTAAACAGAAATTATTCATTACTATTAGTGAAAGCTTTTTAAAAATCCCTCACAGAGTAGGTTTTATAGCATAGCAATTGTCTCATTTCCCTTGCTCACAATTGCAAGCAAGAACTGCCACTTGACAGCAACACAGTTTATGTATTTTATAAATACATTAATGTGCCTCACATGATATATATGCATTCACATCTCAGAAACACCTTAATTCATAATCATAAATTGCTTAAATTAAAATCATAATGATCTTTTATCATAAGCACTAATATATAATAACATCATCAATCTCCTGTCCTTATTAACGTAAGAAAACATCATCTAAATTAAAAACAGCTGATTTTATTATAAAATCTAGATATAATTAAGATATTTAACATTCATTTTTGAAAAAGCTGATACAATAAGCCAAAAATTTTTAATCTCAGATTCAGCACAATGTCAGTTTTAGACCCCAACCGCACAAATCAACATCCACTCTCATGGTTTAAAAAGAGGAAGGCTAAGACCTACATGAAGTTACTATGCTTTATCTCTGCGTATAGCTGTGAGCAACTGAACATGAAAAGCAGGTAAAGAAGAAAGAAATGCAGAGTTTAGAGGGTGTTTTTCAAATGGCTTCTTTGGAATCCTGTAACAAACCAGGTGGTGTGGAAAATTCCCATTGCCGCATCTCTCTCTCTCTCTTCCCCCTTGTAAGGAGTTAAAGATCACAGCTGCCTGTCTCAAGCACTTCTCAGTTGTGGACACAATTTACTGTGGCCACAGTTGTAAAGGAACGTGGTGAGGGCAATTTGCCCACTGAAATTCGAGAAAAAGAAAAAGCAACTTAAGATAATACAACTAAATTTGAAAAGGACAACAAATTCACTTATAACTCCACCAACACTGTGTAAAGCCACAGTTTCTGTTTTGTGTCAGGATTAAATCACAGCAGATCTGTATTCTAGCCCCTGGAGAACAGAAGGTGGGCTGAATTCAAGGATATCTTTGCATAAGAACCTTTTGTGTGAAAACTTTTTTATATTTTGCATGAGAAGTTTGTGCATTAAAAGTTAAATTTTTGTAGTGTATGGAATTACCATGCGGGACAGGAGCATTGCCTATAAAATTCTTCAAACTGTATGTGGATGTGGTCTAGAGAAAAATCTATTTAAAAGCCATTGAATTATGTGAACACACCTCCTTGACAAGCCCTTTCACACTTGTTCCAGAGTGCAAAGGTAATCAATTATTGTATGGGACCTGAAGATCCCCTTGAGATTTGGATGATTAAGGTGCATCATAATACATGATCTGTTGAGGTTACTCCTCCATGGGATTTAAAAATTGAGAGACACTGTGTAATTCTATGGCTAATTTCAAGACATATCTGGACTCCATGCAACAGACACAGTATTATGGAATCCCTCACAACCACTATTTATTAAAGAACACTCTGATCCTTGGGTGGAGGCAGTGGCTAATGATAATTGGTTGATGATGGCAATTGGATTTACATTTTTAATGACTGGGAAGGCTATTGCACGCTGCATGTTTACTTCCCTCATTGCTTCTGCTGCTTTTGTCTTTCCTTCTAACATCTTCCATGTAGATATCACCCCCATGGGCAACCAGTGAACTGACAAAAAAGTCCCTGGAAAAGTCTCTGAGTCACGGGGTGGTGTAAGGATTTTGAGATCAAGTTGCCTGTCTCAGACACTGTTAAGGCCACAGAAGGACTTTACCATGAGATCAGCCAGAACAGAGCAGCAGAATGGCACTAGCTCGAAGCCTGGTAGAGCTGAGGTCTGGGTAGCACATCCTGGGTAATGCATCCAAACAAAAATTCCCACTTTGGCAAACCATGTAAAGAAGCTCAAGAGCACATCATCTGTTAAAAAAGGATCACCCAAAGTTATGGGACAGATGACACCTGTGACCACCAGCCACTGAAGCCCCCACAGAATATGCTTCTGTGGATACCTGGAACTTGGGCTGTAAGTTAAACCACCACAGTGGGAACTTGAGATAAGCTAAAGGTGGTGCTATTGTCTGGGTGTTGTCCCAGACCTAGGGGGAGTTTAACAAAGCTGGGGGGAAATAATGGATCACAGATAATGACAGAATTCATGGGCCACAAGGAACTCAGCAATTGTGCTGAAAACAGCTCAGACCAACTAAAAGGTAATTCTGGCAGGGTGAGATCATGACCACCAACTCACAGACCATCAACACAAATCCACTGACTCAGAAGAAGAGGAACTCTGAGCATTATAGAAGAACTCTGCTTAGCATTAGAAGCAAGAAAACCGTTTAAGAATGAGCATAAGAAGAGAATTGTTTAGCCAATGAGCACTTATCCCTTTGTTTGCAAAAATGTATAAATAGTGAAAATTTTTGAATGTACTCAGCTCTCCCACCACTGAGAAGCCCAGGGTGAAGAAGGACCAACAAGATGCTTCTGGATTCATAGGTGGTGACTACCTTCTGCCTAGTCTGTCTCTCTCTCTTTCTCTCTCTCTACCTCACATTCAATGCTAAATTAAATCCATACTGTTGACTTCAACATATGCCCATGTTTGCACCTTGATTCGGGCTGAGGCATTGCTTAATAACTGGATCATAACATCCCTCTCCACAGAGAATGTCTCCATAAGGAAAGCTGAGAAGCACCTTAGCCTTCTCCAAAACAGAATCATGTGCCAACCCAAAAAGTGTGGTCATCCTTCATCTAGTTATTCTTCATCTCTGCATCTCATTTTCTGTGTTAAATTTTTATCATTTGTTTGATCTTTGGTTTGCTATAGCAGACTGATCACAAGGAGGCAATGGTAACATCAGCTTCCACAGGCCAACAGCAACCTGTGCAGCCTTCCAGAAGGTCTGCAACCCTACTGCAGATCACAAAAGCAGAACTAAGAAAACAGATCTTAAATGGCCTGATTTATACACATATGAATACTTGTCCTTCTTCTCAGACTCATTTGAGGTTACATAGCCCCTGTAGTGGTACCTCCACCTCCATCAGGTGTCCTCAGAGCATCCATTTCTCAGACAGAGGAACTTGGGTTACCTGTTTTGCTGCCAGCTGTATGAACTTACTTTTCTTGCTGTTCTTTTTGAAATATCCAAATTGATGTGTAGGTTCTGGTCTTCATCCTTTATGTGTAGCCTATTTCCCCAGCTCAGTAAAATTCTGCTTTTCATGTCTAGTGAGAGCACATACTTTAAAAAAAAGCTCTTGATGGAGCAGTGGTTTAAATGCAACTCTTTTTTGTTTCTACTTTGATATGATTCCCCTATTCTTAGGCATTTCTACTCCCTCTATTATACAGTTAATCCAGAATTTAAACATGCAAGACAGTCCATGAAATTAAAAGCAATTTTCATGCATCAACAGAAGTGACTTTTTTTTTTCCCTAACATTTTGAGCTGGAAACAGCTAGAATGTAGGAGCCTGATCAAATGGGTGTTAAAAAATAATCCTCAAACCTCTGCTGAGGTATGGAGAAAAATGAGAAAAGAAAACTTCAAAGACTAATAAACAAAAGACATCAGTGCAGCAGCAGCCATATTTTCCTCTCCTGAGGTCAAATCTCATCTTAGTAAAGTTAATGGAAAAATCAGCATCAACTTCAATGGAATTTCTCCCTTGACTTGTCACACTGTGGATATGCCATGATATCAAGGCAGGACTAGACCCTCAACACCATCTCTTCTGTTGGCAGCCCTCAGCATTGCAGGTTACTGCAGCTACAGGATATAAAGATTTTGAGCTTTTAGAATTTTTAAAATGCAGATTAGGTACAGTCCCAGCTGAAAAATTCACATGTATGTATTTTGCTACATCCTGTGCTGTTTAATCTCTCATAAGGTATACTTTAGCAGGAGCTGGAAACTGCTAGCAAGATTTACTTTCTAATACAGGCTCTCTTTGAAAGCTTCCACCCGCTGACCATGGCACTTTTCCATTTCACCACTCATCATCAAGACGGTGTCAGAGAGCAAGTATCTCTGGGCGTATCACAGAAGGACAATATTTTTTCATGTTAGATCTCATTTTGTATCAGCATCTTTACCATGTAAGCTCTAAAGGAAAATAAATTTAATAAGAGCCATCTGTGACATAAAACTGCAGAAGAAATAATTAAGATTAGTAGCAGACTTGGTTTCTGAATGAAGATATACAGTGTATAATGCAGGTTTATGAATCCACTTTATTTAAATGATTAATAGCTCACTTTTTTGTTGATGGCATTTAGGGCATGAAAAATCATGTTGGTGTATTAACCATTTGATTAACAACTTGTATGATTAGAAAAATAAGACAAAGAAAGTACTATTCAGTTCTCTGACTCAGAGAAAGACTATAAATTTCAGATACATTTAAGAATTTTGATGTGATAAATGGACAGAGGCAAACCTTCACATTCATGGAGCTTATTTAAACCTTGTTCTCTGGAGTCTTGCAAAGTATATTTAGCTTTTCATTTTCCTTTCAGAAATTTCATTTCAGAAGCACCTTAGGAACAGCTATTTTTGGCCTACACATATCATTGTAGGGATGCCAGTTCTAATCTACTGACAAAGCTGCTCAAGGGTGCCCTGAAATTAAGCTCAACAGATGAGAAAGGGCATACAGAGTTTCTTTTAGATCCTCATCCTTCAGAAGTTTAAGTCCCTGCTTTACAGTGAGTGCTTTCAAACAGTCCATACCACCTTCGTCACTTCCAAAATCTTTATTATGTACAATTTTCTATGTGTATTGAGCATTTTAGTATTTATGAAGTTATACTTTCCACAGATAAGCTGCCAGTGAAATTCAATAGACAACCCAGACTTTAAAAAGTGATTAGGGTCTGCAAGCATTTGCTTAAAGATCTCCTCCATTCTTTGGGAAGGTTCAGAAATGTGTCTGCCCTTCATATGTCCTGTTATCAGACAATAATATACTCCATAATTTTATGCCCTAAAAACTTCTGGAAGCAGTATTGAATAAAAGACCTTGCAATTGACTTTTAAAAATTATAGAATTACAGTATTTTTTAACATGAGAAAAATGAGGGTTATTCTTCAATGACATGTATTTCATTCCACACTGTATGAACACACTGTAATCAACATTGGCACCCCAAAAAGAATGGATGAAAATTTTCTTTTGTTGTGTAAAGCAGCTCACTTGAATTGATCACACATTACAAGCTACACATGGATTTCATGCTACTTAAGAAGCTCAATTATTTAAACAGCTCCAAATCCAATAGCCTACTAGGTGCCTGCAGCTCCTCATTCATATTTGTATTTATTCATATTTAGAGCTGGGATGAAATACAAACTGTTCAAATCCAGGAAACTCATTCCAGAATAACTTCTCTATATTCAAATAATGTTCAAATAAAGTTCATCTGAAAGTAACACAAAACTTTTCCCCGGCTTTATTTTATCATTTACACTTGTACCTTAAGTATCTAAAGGTTTTAACTCAAGGCTGATGCCACTGCCTAGTATCAGTAAAACCAGGAGGGAAAGAAGTTGATGCAGTCTCTGTAGGATGGGAGATACATAAATTAAGCTACATTTCAGCAGTTCTGTACTTTGGAACAATCACCTGCCATGTGAATGAAGTACTGCTAAAACAAACTTGAAAGATCACATGGCAAATATTTATGCCTAATGAATATGTAGATTAAGAGAAATATCTAAATTTATACCTTGGTACCCAGCAAGATTATTCTGAAAAGTATCTCTTTCAATGAAATTTTAAAAACCACTATCATACCAATTTCAATATTCTGCTATTCCAAAAATCAGCATGAGCAACAGAAAAAAAAAATTAAAAGGCAATTACAAATTCAGTATTACATTTTCTCAGTGAGACTTTTTTCCTTATTTTCTTATTGTAATATTTTCACTGCATGTCTAGTAATCAGCCTCTCTTGCAGCAGATTTGTTTGGATGAACAGGATTTATGTACTGCTCTGAGTTCTCTTTTAGACACACAGTGTTGCCCAAAGGAAAGTACTCCAGGCTGGATCTCAGGAGACCATGGGTTTACCACTTGCTTTGCCACTGACCATGTGTACTTTCATTATCTCTCTCTGTCCCCATTTTCCTCTTTTCCATGGTCAGAAAGTCCAAATATTTGGAGAGATGCTGTCACATTTTGTGTGCCCTCCTCACTAGGCTCTGCAGTAATACCAATCTATGTAGTAAAAACTTGTTCTTTCCCCTGAATTACTAGCACCTGAGTGCAAGATTATGTTTCCAGAGAGCAGCCAATCCAAGATTAGTCTTTTAAGAATTAAAAAGGGCTTTTTAGGTCACTAATCTATAAAGTATGAACCTTTGCACTCTATAAAGATATAAGTGCAGTATATGGCAGCCTGTTCTTATTTAATCTCTTTTAAACTCACTCTCTTATAGTATAGCCTTACCAACTATATCAAGTTTTATTTTCCATGGTGTAACAGTTTGCACAATCTCTCACAAGAGTTCTTGCCTTGCACCTGTCCCAGTAGAGCATTTATACCTGGTTTCCCTAGGATGGTTCATAGCACCCTTATTTTGAAATCAATCACCCAAGCTGGTTCTTGCAAAAAAAAATAAGACTGACAAGACAGAAAAATTTATTTTGTGAAGATCTATGAGCTTTGAACTGCAATTACCCAACTCAAAAGCATAACAGCTGTGTGTTTACACTGAAGCCCGTGGCACCTCTAGGATATTTGTCCTTGGCATTAGTAATTCTCACATTGATCCTCAGGCAGGATCCTTGTCAGACCAGCTAATCTGTGCTATCCTTTTACCTTGTCTCCCTGAAAACCACAGATTGCAGATGAAGGGAAATACCCCACCTGCAGATGAAGGCCGGTTTGGGTAATAACACTGCCTCAGTATTTATCTGTCAGTATATAGACTGTTTTGAGATACCAGATATGCAGAGCACTCTTCAGGTGTAAAGGAGCCCAAGTGCTTGATAATTCTCAATATCATAGCAAAAAATGAGATTTTTTTAAAATTTGTCTACTCTATACCTTAATATCTACCTTTTCACTCCCTCCCCTTCATGCAGTGTAAAATTAGAGTAGAGCAGAGCAGAGCAGAGTAGAGTAGAGTAGAATACCTTGAGTTGGAAGGGACCCACAAAGGTTACTAAAGTCCAACTCCTGGCCCTGCACAGGACATCCCTAACAATCACACCATGTGCCTGAGAGCATTGTCCAAATGCTTTGTAAACTCTGCCATGCTGTGACCACTATCCTGGGGAGCCTGTTCCAGCACCCAGCCACCCTCTGAGTAAAAAATCATTTCCTAACATCCAACCTAAACCTCCCCTGACAGAGCTTATTTCCACAGTAAATGGAAATTCATTTGCTCCTGGCTTTGAAAAATACTACTGTGTTCTCTGACAAAACGGCACCTAGAAGAACCCCAATGAAAATCACAACTTTGAGCAGCTCTTGATATTTTTTTTGTCTTTGAATCTGGGATTGATCTTAACCAAACTAATTCCTCAACAGTATTAATAATTTTCATTCCCATTCCATTCCAGTGATACAAGCTTGAAAAAATATATCCAATAACTGAACTTCTGCATTCCTACTATGCCAGGAGATAGCAACAGAATACAAATATATTGAGGTCAAAAGGATTTTACCTATAGCAGAAGTCAGGGTTGGGGGATATTATGATTTTGGCTTCTTTTTAAGCTATATTTCTCATCTCCCAGTGGTGTGTATCTGTACCAGCAGATGTAGTTACCCCTTTTTGCAGATCTTCTTCCTCTTCTCTTTTCGCACTGGTCAGCTGGTGCTTCCTCCTGTGCAATTGAATTTGGCAGGTGCAAGAGCACTTGTTTATGCTGTGCACAAGCTGGGGAATGCTATCTTGACAGCTGATGGTTCTGCAGCATCCTTGGAGACTTTTAAAAGCACATAGAAAACTTCATTATTTACAAAGCTTTACAGCTGGGATGCACAAATAACCCATGGCCAATTTGTCAAAGGAATATTTGACTGCGTTTTTAGGTGTCCACCTTGTGTAAACTTTGCACAAACAGAGAAAGGTATTTTGTCTCATCTTGCTGTTTTGGGAACTTAAAAATTCACATTCCTTCATTACTCCTCTGTGCTTGATTTTCTTTTTCATTGGGTGGTTTGAGGAAGGGAGTGTAGATTTTTGGGGTTTTTGTTTTGTTTGGCCATTGCATATGCTTTGGTCACTGCAGTGGATGCAAGGTGAAATCTGGGTTTTCCTCAGCTCCATTTGGCATCAGAAGACAGTCACAGAGTGGCCATGATCCTCTGAACATGACCAAGATGTGCAATATTCCAGCCTTTCTTTTGTATTTGCAAACCCACAGTTTCTCCAAGTTTTTAGCAGCAAAGTACAATTTGTGTTACTTCTAAGGTCTATTTCCCCTTGATCATTACCATTTCAGCTGATGCTGCTTCTTGCTCTTCTTCCTCCTTTTCAAACAATATTTTATGTTGAGGTACGTACAGCTGCTCATGTTTTCACTTTCCCTACATCTCCATTCCCCTCACCTCCCTTAGCTTAGAGAAACATTAGGGACTGATTTTTAGCAAACACTCATAGCCTGTATACAGATTAGCAGGAGCAGGGGCGTTCAGCTGCTCTGGACCATCAGGCCCTACCAGCATATTTATGATGAGCTCATTGATCGAGGAGTTGAACACTTGCACCAGGTTGGTGGTGTCAATTCTGGTGATTTTATTTCCAGTCTGAGATTATGCAATGGTTTTAATCAGTTTTTCTGGGAATCTCAGTATTCATCATGGAACTCTGGCCCTCATGAATCCAGAGAGAAACTCAATAATACCATCCAGGTGTGAAGGCAGGTCAAAAATCTATTCCAAAGTTCTTCAATGAAGTATTAATTTAAGCCATTTCTTTGCATACAGAGGACACAATCCCTGGTGCTTAAGACTTGCAGTAATGCAAAACTTCAAAGTGATTTTCACTTTGTTCTCCATGCCAGTGGAAAGTATACATGGTCTCTATTATAGAAACCGGGAAAATATTCATACGGAGTGGTGACTTCGTTTATTTAATGTTCACTTAAAATAAGCCCATAATACTTATGTAATCAAGCGTTCCATAAATACTCAAGCAAGCTATGAATCTGACAGGAATGTTCACTGGCTTTTTCTGAAGGGTCTATTATTTATCATTCACATAAATCATCCCCAGAAGCCTGATCCACATCCAACCAGGAAATTGAAGCATGCTGCCTAATGTAAAGAACCATCTGAAATCATGAGTATGGTATATTCATACCAAGCTAGGCATATATTTTGGACACACACACAATATAAACCTAACATTATTCATATAAATTATTTGGAAATTAATTTTGGGCAGAGAAGGTGTCAGGTTTGTAATATGTTTGCAGACAACTTGTAAACAAAAAGAGCTTGGATTCACCAGATATTTGTTTGCTCAGGCCAGTTTTGTCTTAAAGAAAATATTGTATTTTCTTCTCTGTAGGGTTCTTATCAGACATAAATAGGTCTCACAAGGTTGATCTAACTGCAAAATAAATCATGGGATAATGAAGGACCTTCAGCAGTTTCCTTACCAACACAATAATGGCACAAACAGGGCAGTGATGTTTCTGGCACTTGCTATTTTGAGAGGTTTTCATCTCCCTTGAAATGAAGAACCCAGCGGGAAACAATAAGCCAAGGTTTCTTGTGGACAAACAATCACTGCTGCTAGTGTAGAGGAGCCTCACCATGCCTCGCAGAGGTGTGCATCAGACTCATGCGCTTCAGGTTTGTGATCTGTCTTGCCCTGGTCCTTCCATTAGGCTCCTCCTGGGGCTGACGCTGCCAAAAAACAGCTCTTGGGAGTTGCCAGAATAGTCATCCCTCATTACCTGGGACAACACTCAGAGGAGAGAAACAAATTGCTTTGTTGCATCCACCTCCTTCACTGGGAAGGCAGGAGGTAGGACAGCTGGGAAGGGATGCCCTCCTACAGTGTTGCAAAGTTGCCCTGGACCACATCTAATGTTTGGTTACATCTGTTGTGCTGGTGCTAGGAACATCCTCAGCCGAAAATTTCAGATGCAATTGTTTAGACAGTGGACCACAAATCATATTGTATGGAAATGTTTTTTCTCTAGATTTTTTTTGTTGCTGCTGCTAATTAAAATGCAAAGAATAAGATGGTTTAGAGGGACAGGAGGGTTTATCCTCTTTTGTAGTAGACAAGGCCATTTTTTCCTCTAATTCCCTATTTGATCTGTAGATAATTGATTGTATGTGTGACTGTATACATTCTGGTTCAGTTGTGTGTTCCAAATCACATCTGGTGTAAATAGTAGTTCTTGTCCCCCCTGCCAAAAAAAAATGTTCCGTTTCTAAAATTCTTTATTCTCTGAGCTTATGTTGGGCAAATTTCAAATTATGGCTTTGTACATCAAGGAACTTGATTTATTTCCTCATTGTGTCTCATGTAAGGAACAGACCTGCAGAAATAAATGCAGGTTGACTGGGAGATAAATGTAATCATTTACCAACCAGCCCACCATGATGGAAGAGTAGTTATATGTTGGCAAAATATAACATTTTTCTTTCCTCTTCCTCCTATTTTTCTAAGTCAAACAGGCCCTATTCCCCACTTACATAGTGAGACTGACTCTCTGACTTCTCCTGGTGTGGGAACTCTGCTTCATGGACCATGATGCTTATGATTATTTCCATCCCAGCCATGCTGAGAGGACTCCAGACAGGACAGAAGTGCAAACTCCTCATCCTGCCTCAGTAGTATTATACTTTTTCTACTACTATGTGTAAAGAATAAACTTTAAAAAACAAACAAACAAGCAAACAAAAAAAAACTAAACAAAAGACATTCCTGTGGAAGAAGCAATTATTTTTTTCAGTTGATTTAAGCTAAGATGGGACTTCATTATCAACACTGCCATTCCTATTTCAGATGCTGTTTCTTTTTGTATTGATTATTTGTAAATTTTGTGACTAGTAGCAATTAGTGACACTTGCCTGGCAGCAATGACTATTAAAACAGGTATTTTCTGAAATAGGGGGGGGTGGAGACAAATGGTGAAAATCACCCATGAAGAACCCAGGCCAGATTTTGATGGAGTATAGAAAGACTTCTGAAAATCTATATAAATGAACTGATTTGATCATAGCAGTAAATTTATATTTTTTTCTGTCCCACAATGTGCAATTCATGAGCAGCCAAGGGCCTTGTGGGAAGAAACACTCTTCTCAAGCAGTAGTCTACCAGGTCACATACCCTGACAGACATCTCCAGGCACAGCCCTTCTTGCAAATTGGCTTTGAGTTACACTGGGCTGGATATCAAGCTCTGTGATTTTCAAAACAAGGAAAGTAACCTGGATATGGCTGTAGGAACATTTCTAGGTACCACAGACCTGATAAATCCTACAGGGAGAAAATCCCATGGAATCTCAGTGACAAGTGAGCTAGATTGAGACCAGGATTTAGGTATCTACATGTGACCAGACACATGTAGTGTTCAAATCTCTTAATCCTAATCAGGATCCTGATCCACCTCCCTCAACTCCTACCTTCTGAGAGGGACTAAAATTGAGTAGCCTACTCCGTGGAATATAAGAATAAATTCCTTTAATATGCTTTAGAGAGCCACAAATGCATTTACCACTGCACAGGAGATCTAGATGAAATATCCCTTGAAGGTATTTTTGAGAATGGATATGTTAATGCTCAAGCACATTTTAGACTTGTGATCACTTAAGTTATATGGAAAAATTAGTTCATGCAGAAGGAAGAGGTTCATGAAGATAATGGAGTATCTGACTGTGGTGATAGCTGGAGGAAGGAGCCCGCAGAACAGCTGATTGCCACTGTGCAGTGCAGTACTCTGCTACCAGATTAGGTGGGGAAGGTAGCCATCAGCAGCCTTTTGCTGCACTGTGACACTGACTGCAAATGAGACAACTCAAAACCTCAAATTGCTCCAACTTGCCACTGAGTACCTGTAATCTGCTGTTAAGAGGGTTTTGATTATTATCATGTACACTGAAAGAGGCATAAAAACAGTAGGTTGACCTGCATATAGTGTTTTTTCTGCTGCATCATCAAATCAATCTTAGAATATCCTGAGTTGGAAGGGACCCACTGGGATCATTGAAGTCCAGCTCCTGGCCCTGCACAGGACAGCCCCAAGAGCCACACACCACGTGCCTGAGAACATTGTCCAAACACTCCTTGAACTCTGTCAGGCTTGGTGCTGTGGCCACTTCTGTGGGGAGCCTGTTCCAGTGTCCAAACACCCTCTGGGTGAAAAACCTTTTTCTAATACCCAGCTTAAACCTCCCTGACCCAGCACCATGCCATTCCCTCGGGTTCTGTCACTGGTCATGAGAGAGATCCGTGTCTGCTCCTGTTCTTGCCCTCAGGATAGGCTCCAGGCTAGCTTGAGTGCTTGACTGCCTTTTGACAGTTTGGGGACCTGCCTGAGTATGCAGAGAAAGACCCACAGGATCCACAGAGAACAGATGAACTGAATTTGTTATGCCTTTTGGTGGCTTGCAGGCTGAAGTAGTTCCACGGAAAGCATTTGTTGGTATCCTTTATCTCTAGTCAGGGGTCTTTGAGAAATGCTCAGAACAAAGTGCACCCAATTCTCTTAAGCACCCCTAGCCCTAAAACTTTCACACCATGTTGCTGCCCTAAAGACCACTAAACTCTCATAGCTCAAAGATTTCTATCCCAAATAGCATCTGATCTCTCTTCATATCTCACAGCTTTCTCTCTTTTAGAGATTTCAGCTACAGACAGCTGCAGCTGAGCTGTACTTCTCCATGGGTTGCCACTGGTCTACAGAGCAGCAAAACCATCCAAATGTTCACTCCTACCTTTGAGCAGAGCCAAAAAACCCTAAGACTTGAACTGTTCTTAACATGAAGCTCAGCTGGCAAAGTCAAACAGCTTGTAACTGTCTGTCCATACTCATCAGCTGAGTTACATTGATACTGCCTTTATTTTGGATGTAATCTTTCATATTATTTAAAAACTAGCAAATAAAAATGAATAACTTACCGTGTCAAAGAGACAGGCTCAAATGCTTTACAAGTAAGGCCCAGAAGCCCAGCAGAATACCTATCAAATCTGGGTTAGCAAGGTCAGTCCAGAAATTACTGTTCTGTGTTTGACTTCACCTCTGGAATGGGGGAGACAGCTGTAAAGCTAGGGTGGGAGGGAGTTCAGTCAAAAAATGTAAAGAATCATTTTCATTTTCACTGGTGTTGGCTGGGGAAAAAAGGCTGGGAACCTTGTTTGAAGCCAGCTGCACTCCCCCTGCAAGCATCACCACTAGCTGTGCAAGAGTTACTGTGAGCCAGCTGTAAAGCTCCTCCACATCAGCTGCCCAATCCCCCAAGGGCACAAGAAATACTTACTCAGCATACACATATCTTCGACTGTCAGCCAGGAGAGGGAGTTCAGAGAAAGAGGGAAAATAAAAAATCCCAAAAACCAAAAAAAACCCCAGCTTTCAAATCTGTGTCTACAGCAAGCAATCAAAGGCAGCTCTCCTGAAAGGATTCCCAGCAGGGAGCATGGAAAGGAAGCAGCAGTGAGTGCAATAAAGCAGCAAAGTCAGTCCCCAGTGCTGCAGCCATGGTAAATGTCGAAGGATGGCTGCTCGATGGATGCCTTTACCTGGATGGTAAAGGCACATTCTGTGGTGCTGCTCTTCAGTGTTTGACAAAAATGCTGTGAAGAAATAGAAAGAAAGAAAAAAGAGGGAAAAAAATGCAGGGTTGCCTTAGAAAACACATGTGGTGCAAACTGGGCTCATGACACTGGCAGGCACTCTTCCATTTTAAAAAGATAGATGGCAGAAAAGAAACACGTGTGTGTTTCTGCTTGTGTTCATAAATAAAACACACCATATGTCGATGCATAGCCTGTAAATACTAGATAAGAACATATTGTAAAGTGAGCTAAATTCTTTGTTTCTGTCAAAAATTTATACTCACCCAACCCAAAAAAATGGATAATCAACCTTGCTTATGTGGTCCCCTGCAAAATTTGCAGTGGAGCTGCTGCCTCAGAAAATTGGGTTAAGCCCTTCTGAAATTGGTTTGTTTTCCTTCTGTATTTTCCATCGCTTCCCTAGAAGCAATTTTTGAACCTTCAAGGGTCAGTAGACCATAGATTAAAAAACGCTGCCCCAGAAAACCTGATCACAATCTAAGGCCTGCTGTGCCAAGTGTTTCCAAACACCAGAGGTCAAACCCCACCTCAAAAGGCCTTGCAATAAATAAATGAGATAGAGAGAGAGTAGACACATGGAGTGGGAAGCACTGAGAAGAAACTCCACTTGCCTGAGGCCATATGGGTCACTAGCAGAGTTCCTATTCACTTTGATGGTGTGCAACTCCCCTTGGAGTTAAAAAAGCTCATTTTTGTCCTGGGGCAGCACTGAACTGAAGGAAAGTGGGTGAGAGTCACCAGGCAGAGGCAGCACTCTGGGTTTCAGAGGATTTCCATCTCTCTTTGCCCAACCCTTTCAGGTTTCACACACTCATGCCAGGCACTGACCACACCTGCAACATCAATTTAAAAGCATTTTTGTGTCTTCTGGGGTCTCCTGTCAATCGTTTTGACTTCAGCAGCCCTTGAGGAACAGCATCAGACAATGCAGCTTCCCATTTGCATTATCAGAGCACTGCAAGCTGTAAGACATGCCCATGCTGAGAGGAGAGACCCAGAGACAGGAAATGAGTTTGCTGCTGCTGCCAGATCGCTGCTATTAGATATCCCTAATAGAGAAAGGCTCTCCATATACCTAGGACCAACTGGACACGCTCTCTTTGCTCCAGCTCAACAGCTCTGTAGGAGACAGCAATGCAATTTAGTAGTGACTGAAGTAGATTATGCCATGTCCTGCAGAGATCTTTGAATTTCCTTAAAGATTTCTTAAAGCCTATTTCTGGCTTTAAAATGCTTTCTTTAGTTGCCTCAGAATTATGTATATATGCAAGCTATGTAAATATTTATAGAAGTATTTCCATATGTATATAAAAGGCCAAATTATGTGCAAATTATATAAAGGTATCACCCGTGTAATGTCATTTTGGACTACCCCAGTATGAGAAATTCCCACAGAATCATCAGCTGTGGAAGACCCATGCAGAGATGAGCTTGCTGGGCATTTGCAGAGCAGGGATCCAGTGGAATTGTATGAAGAGTTAGCTCAAGCAGCAGGAAATAGTACCTGACAGTAGACTGCATTCAGGAATGCAGTGATATTCCTCTGGATCTAAGGGGAGATAGCCATCACTTGAAACAAACTGAACAGGAGAAGTAAAATTTAGAAAGGTTCCTCAAATAGCAGGCAGAAGAAACAATGAAAGACTGTGGGGAAAAAAAAGATTTCCCCATTTCCAATGAGAGGGAATCAGTTGCCAGGGGTGGAAAAGCCTGGGTGCCATCCTGAGAGTGATGCCCATACAGCCACCCTGGGTCGAAACAGGGAGAGGTAGAGCCACTGCCTTTACCCTTTGTCCTCTGGCTGCTGAGGACAGTAAGTGAAGCAGGCAGTGATCCTAGAGCAAGAATTTATTGTGGCCTCTATCCAGCCTTTTCTGGTTTTGATTTCCAGTCAAAGCCCTTTTTGGGTTCTGAATTTCAGTACAGCTCACTCACACTCTTGATGATATACTTAGTCATTGAGCAGTTACCTGAGACAGTTCAGTTCCAGTGGAAATTATGCAATTTTGTTATATGATATATTGACTCAGAGGGACAGGCTGATGCTAAGGACAGCTTTTTTTACTTTTATTTGATCTGTGTTGGGGGGAGTTTTTCAATGAGAGTATGAAAATCTAGATCATGCTTTTTCAAGGTAGTCACAGAAAAAATCAAATATTTTACTTGTATTCTAAAACATACAGATGCTTTTGTGCCTTTTTAAACCTGTAAGTAAATTGCTTCATTCAAGTAATGGAGCAATTTTGTTAAAACTTAATGACAGAAATAATTTTCCAGCTCATTTTTGGTAATAAAATGGAGATTGTTTTAGGGACCCAGAGCCTTATACTTACTTACTTACTGATGACCATGAAATTTAGAAGAGTTTTAGCAGTTACATTTTAAGTTAAGCAGGCAGCTAAAAATGGCCTGGTTTCCCGGTCTTTTGTATATTTCTAAACATACTACTTCCCATACAGTTTTCTGGTGCTTTTCTTGAAATAAAATGTTGGAAAACATGCTTAATTTTATAAATCCAGATTAATTGTGAAAGATGGGGTATTAAAGAGGCCCTTCGAGAGGCCTTCCTTTTTGCTATGAATACCAAAAGCTACATCTGACCAGAAATAAACTGTGGAATTACATACAAAATATCACAAAAATGACTTGAATGTATGCCAGTTGTCAAAGAAGCAATTTACCATATCCATGAACACAAATATATTTTGCTGTAGGAATCCTACCTGAGAGTCCACAAGAGAGTAGGAGCAGCTGAAGGAATCTTACTGGTTTACATCATGGTTATTTTTAGTTGCCAGTAATTTTTTTACACTCTACTAATAACTGAAATATAATAGGAATTGCTATAAATATGATATTAGCTGATGAAGAGGTTAACCTGTAGCAGAAATATGTCAGATATCTTACAAATGAACGTCAAAGTAAATTAGAACTTTGCTTACAGGTTGTTATATTAATAAGCCATGAGCATTTTGGCACAAGCAAACAGCAACGTAGGCTTTGCAGATAATATTGTAAACCTTTTCAGTTATTTTAGGACACTGCATGAGAAAAAAAAATGTTTGTTTTGTGGGCTATAATACTGGATGGTCTCTGATGCTGTACTTCCTGTGCTCAGGGAGCAGCTGCAGCAGAGCTGAATAACTGCACACAGCACGCCCATGGGAGACATCATATCACAGGGAATCAAGAACACCTCCATGGGAGACATCAAATCAAACCATCTCAAGAACAAGTATGTTCCAGATCTATTAAAGCACAGTTATAAACAAGTTTTCTTCTGTAGAGGAATAGTTAAAACTGAAGGTGTTGACCATGGTTTCTGGAATCAGCTATGACAGTCAATGTATTTGAACAAAATTAGAGCAGGTTAATACATTCATGTTATAAAACTTGTCAAATGTCAAGTACCCTGGTAACTAAGCCAAAGTCAACTGCTCATGAGAATAGGTCACTCTTTTTTTTTTTTTTTTTTAAATCCTGCTATTTTATTAACTCTCACATATTAAGATAAATAGATTGTAAACCTGTCTATAGAGATCCATATGAAGAGATCTGTTAAAACTTATCTTCACATATTCAAATTTTTTCTTCAATTGAATTAGTAATCTGATTTGGTTGAATCTGCTACCCTGGTAACACACAGAAAAAATGGTGAAGTTTCTGTCTTTGCTTTCTTAAAATAAAAAAAGATGTATTCTCACTTAAGTGGAGATAAAAATACTATTTATGTAAATGTTCAGTCATTGTTCAGATACAATACTGCAAAAGTTTGTACCCTATACTTTACACAGTTTTAATTTCAAATATTGAATATTAAATACTTACAGTGAATAAGAAATAGAATTTGATAAAAACAACTTCAACAGAAAGAATTAGAACATCTAGTTTTCTCCCCCTAAATCTGTATTTAAAGTCAGAATGAAGAATTTTGCACAGTCCTCTTGCCCATAGATCTGTGCAAACACGTTAAAGATTGTCCTCCTGTCTGGATTTTATAGAATGATTTCATATGGCTATGATCAATGTGTATTAAACAGTCAGAAGATATTTCTTAGAGCTCTAACCATATTATTGTGGATATCTGGTGTCTTATCCTATATTTGGATTTTAAATAATTTGTCATGGTTCCCCAACCCCACCCCACCCCAGACTCTGTGTTTGTAAGTTCATGATTATATATTATATTTTGATCTGTCTTTTGACATTTGGACTCTATCCATCCCAGGCATGTGCGAGGTATGATTATTAGTGCTGCATATTTTCCAATATTTCACAAAAAAAAAAAAAAAAAGGTTCCAAATAGTTCCAAAATATCTCACATTTTCATGCATCTTCCCTATAAGGGACTGATGGCTTTCAACAATCCCTCACAGCCCATCTTCCATTTTAAAAATGCTGAAATTTTGTAATAGGTAACAAGGATAATCAATCTCTTGATGGAAGGAAGAAAAGAATTTCTAGGATTTCCCTGACAAATGAAAACTGCTAATATAAACATTATCACTGCGTAAGTTTTATTTCAGGTATCTGTGGGCCAGATAAACTTCAAAGACTGATGTCAGTGACTGACAGAGGCTAAAGACTACCTGAGAATGGACACTGCCCGACTAACTAATAAGTCTACTTGCAAGGATGAGTCATGATCCAGTAAACAGTAAATTGGGTTTCAAAGCTGCCTGTGCAAGATGAGAAGTGCACCCACTGCATGAGGCAAAGCACGAATCCATCTAAGGACACATCCTCCAAGTGCAAATGCATTCAAAGACTGTCATAGGTTAAGATTTCTTATGGGATACTTTATGGCTGAGAGTGCCTCCTGCAGCCAGGAGGAGGCAGATGTAAAATCCTCAAAGTCAACACTATCATGTATCCTAAGTCAAAAGAAGCGCAGACTTTTGCCCACAATCAAATCAAATGCATCCTGCTGCATGCCAGCTGCCAGAGCTGGTACTAATGATCATGGAGCCTTGGTTCCAGAAGAACAGCACTTCATAGGGCATGTTACAAAGCAAACACAGCACAAACAAAGCACCAGGTCCCAAATTTGCTTCTCCTATGAAAAGCATGGAACTACAGACACATCCCACAATTACAAGCATGACACTTCTTTCCACTAAGAGAATTTTCTCCACAGGTTTTGGGAAATGTAATTAATTAATTTCCTAATTTAACTTAAGAAGTAATTAATAGGGGCGGCTCATTTGTTAGTATTTCTAGAAATAACATATTCCTGTGGTAATTTTAGGAAAAAAAATTGATGGTAAATTATTAAGAGGCATTGCATAATCAGAGGCATTGCATAATCTGAAAATTGTTTAAGTGTTGTTTTGTAACACAGTATTTATGGCATCAGTATCACAATGAAAGGAAGACTGAGAATTCCTGTCTAGTTTGGCTATTATACAGAAAAGTAATTTATTCTATTTTATAGACAGCAATATTCCTGGCTTCAGCTAACAGACAAGGCAATTGAAATATACCACTAAATATTTACTACAACAGTCGATTTGGCCATTACTGCACTTTTTCCCTAAAAAAAAAAAAAAAAAAAAAAAAACCAACCCAAAAAACACACCCAAAAAAACAAACAANAAAACAAACAAACAAAACCAGAGAAATACATAAAAACCCAACTATCAGTCTTCTGATAATTCAGAAGGGAAAAACAATAAAAACAAATAACAAACCAACAAAACTAAACAAACAAACAGAGGACAAAAACCTATACACAAGCAAACAAAACCCCCACAATGATGCAGGTCAGCTCTTCCTTTCAGCTAAAATTAAATTACAGGTTATGAAAGCAATGCTTTATGGAATGCAAGAGACATACAATTATCAGACCTTTCCATTAGAGAAGAGAGCAGCATATTTCTGGAGGTCCAGAAACTATATTCTAAATTGATTTGTGAACATGCCTTATTTTCTTCTACTATTTACTTGAGTAGGTGGGAATATTGTTACCAGGTCTATGTGATTCTCAGCAGATTTGCAACTTTGAGCGGAACACCAAATACAGCATATTGTACATCATATTTAACAATGTTCAGAGCTACAGAAGACAAGAAATGAGCAACCATGAATAAAAATTACACCTCTTATTTTACATCTGAGAACATACAAAGCTCTGAGAATCTGAAGATTCTATTTCATAACCAATTTATACAGCATTTTAAGGATGGTTTCTTGATTTCACCTTATACAATGCTTTTTTTTCAGCATATATTTCTGTAAAACCGTTTCACTTTCAATAATCTCTAAGGATTCCCTGGGGGACTCCATGAAAGAATATCCAAGCTCTTTGAAGTCCCTGGCTGATAGAAGCCCAACCAATTCAGAACTGGGATATGATCTGCTGTTTCATAAACAAAGTTAGGTTAGTGCTCCAAAACCTGTAATTTCAAGATACCTTGATGAGTCATGATAGAATCCAAGCATAAATTTTTGTGTAACAGGAGGGAAAATTCACAGGCATCAAAGAGATACTTTGGCATTTCCTGTAAATTGTGCAAACACTGCATTATTCCAGAATCCATGTTAATTTCAATGCATTTTTCACTATAAATGGCACTTTCCCTTCCCACTTATCAGTGCCTAGAACACTCAAGTCAAATTCTGAGTGATCTCTCTTGCTTTCACAGGAAACAAAGAGGTTTTATATATTCATGGTAAGGACAAAAGGCTCATCAAAGCTTGCATTTGATATTTTATCACTATTACTTCTCCTCTAGCTAGGAGAAAAGGAAGTTACAAAAAGAGACAGCAGAACTCCACCAATAGTCCCTCTCAAGAGGGAGGAAGCTACCTAACAATAAGGATTATTTACAAGTGTGGCAAACAGACACAGAGAACATTGATACAAAGATAAATTATGTATTTCAAACTCTACTTCTTACCTTCTTGTGACCAAAAAACACAAATATGGGTTCAGTAAGTAAATGGAAGGCATAGTGCAACATTCATGTCTGCAGGAAAAGGAATACCAGACAAACCAGTCTTGGTAGCTGCCTTCTGTGAATGGGATAAAAGAGAATTTAAATCATCACTGATGGGGGAAGGATTTGGTCCTGAGAGATCTGAGCTGCCTAACTGATGGGATATCGCATGAAATGAAGTATTTCCTGTTCAGGAGACCAATCTCCGCACCAAGGAATACTCAGGCCACATAAAGTGCACACAGATTTGAAAAGCAACAGGAGCTCTGCTCTGCACTGTAGTTACTTGATAGTGCTCAGCAGAGCATGGAAACTTGCTCGGAAGTCTTTTTCCTTGCCAGTAGAGATACAGATAGATACAAAAGTGCCTAAACTACCAGTCACTTCTTTATGTTGGCTTCTACGAGAGCAACAAAGCGGTTCCTTGCTCAGCGATTTTTGTTATTTGTAGTTGTCTGATCACTTACTTAGAATCCTGGTCAGAGAGAATCCAAGATACAATCCCTTTCTCAAAGAGCTCACAGTCCCAACAGATTTTGGCATCTTTACTCTGATGTATGAAAACTCCTTGGAACTATCCTGTAAAAAGGTGTTTATATTCCCACAAAGGAGATTCTAAGCAAGATATAAAGTAAAAAAAAAAAAGTTCTCTCAGAATCATCTGTTGAATTTCTATTTCATTCCTTTCTCTCTTCATAAAATTAAAATACAGATGTACTGACTTGTCCAGAGTCCACCTCCTTCAGCACCAAAAAGAAGCCTTTGAGGAAGTCCAGTGCACCTAGAGAAACCAAGGAATTTGCAGCTCCGCTGCATGTCCTTGTGGGCTACTTGTCTGAATCTGAGTGCTGCTGCTGAGATTTCTGTTGTGACTATAACACTTTTCTCTGCAGATGATAGAAAAGGAGACTAAAATTGCAGATGAAGATAAATTCCCCAGGGGTCCGAGTTTGTTCAGATCTGTCTAATGTATTTTTCACTTTAGCAGTTTTATATGTAAATAAAACCAGGGTGTTATTAAGCACAAATTACTTTGGATTCCTTAAAGCAGATGTGCCAAACCAATACGAAAGTAGGAAATAGAGACTGAATAACTCTACTAAGTATGATCCAAGAGGGGATCCAGCAATGAAGAAACACAGTCTTACTCTTTATTTCAACACTGCAAAGGGAACTTTTTAATCCACGGACAGCCAGACCCAGCAGGACTTGGGGCTAGTTACAAAGAAAGTGCAATACTTTCTGGAAACTCACTTTTGTATTCTTCATATGCTGGAGATAGCATGGGCAAGCCTGTCTACATAAGTTATAGCAGGCTGCCCTGTTCAGGCACTGCCTCAGAGGACCAGAACAGCAGCTGGAAATTGATGTTCAGGAAGACTGTAGCAGCACAAGGAGCAAAAGGAACTGGCTGTTCAGATTGCTTTTATGAAGACTGGTTACTGAAGTTTTATTTCCTTGTAAACAGGAAACAAAACAAATATAGCAATAAGATATCTGAGGTAAACAGTTTCTGGAAACACATGTTAAAAAGGCTGTTCTGGGAACCACACAACAGTGCACTGCAAGAGATCAGATTGTCGCAGCCATGGCAGTCAGAAACAGCACAATAGGATCAAAATATTACAGAAAGTAGGAAAGTTAGTGGTCTTCAGCTGGAAGAGGCTAGACAAGATGCAGTAAGGGTGAAAAAGCAGCAAACAGCTACCTCAGCAAGCCAGAGATGACAATAACTTCACTTAGAGGATGTTTCCAAGAAATATAGTGAAAACCTGACATTAAAGCAAATGGATCTGTGGAGAGGTGCCCTCAGGCCCAACCTACAAAAGGACACCAATACTTCAACACTTTTTAAAAATCTACATCTCCGCACACCAGATACCTCTCAGTGACTAATGATTGCTTACTTCTGAATAAATAATTTCTGAGCTTCTTTAATCAGCTGCTCCCAGTGGCTCCCAGACCAAAGAGCTTACAGGTGGCAAGCATAGCTGGGCCTGTCATGTTAATATGATTGGGTTTGCATCTCTTTGTGGCTGGAGCCACTTGATCTCTCCAGTTCTGCATGACTTGAGCAGCAGCTCCCTAACCACTGCCAACATTGGTCAAAGGCATCCATTTTGTGTTTGAACCACAACTCACTCTGTTGAGTGATAAAATATTTTGTCTGTGCCAAGAGCAAGAGCTCTGACAGTAGCATTTATACTTCCCCTCAGCCACTGGAGGGTCCCCCTTGAGCAGGAGTTACCCTTCCAGCACTGGTGCCTCTAGCTGGGCAACTAAAACATATCTCCAGAGCTTCATGCACACCGAGATACTGGTCCAAGGTCTTCCATGGATGTCTAGATAACAGGGACTTTGAGAGAGTTTCATATTATAACCAATTAAGTTAATATTGCCTGCTAAATGCTCTTACACCCTAGCTAATGAGTGTTCTCATTGCAAGGCTTAATTCAGTTTTCACTCTACTTTTAGAATTCAGCCTGAAATCTTCTATTAAATTCTTGCTCTGATAGTTCAATGGCAAGCAGCAAAACAAAGGTGGTATAAATTTTTAAGTCAAATTGCAAAGAGATGGCAAGAACTATTCTTCTGTAAATCCACATAATAAATTCTAGTGGAAACGGAGCATATTAGTCCTTGTCAGGATAAGGGCTGCTAAAGAAATTCTGTGCTGGTCATTTTCAATAGAAGAGGAATCCGAATTCCTCACCAGCCTGCACTTCTGCTCCATTATGTCAAGCTTCATTTATGTCCTACTCTTCCAACTATTCAGTTTTTCAAATTCCATTTTTCAATGTGCTAGCCTATTCTGTGTAAATATCAAAATGTTTAATTATTCCATTAAATAGAACATTTCTGTAAAGCAGCAAGTATTTTATATAAACTCACAAGAGACAAAAAAAACAATTAAGTATCCCAAAATACCAGTCACAATTTAAGCATTAGATTTCCAGTGAAACTCAGCTAGCTCACCAGCTCTCAGATACAAATTCACAGCTTTAAGAAATGGGTCCATTTTCCCTGTGCTAAGTTCTCACAGGATGCTGAATATTCAGGGATGCCTGAGGTAGCCAGCCAGCTGAGATGACCTTTCATCCTTAGGTGAAACCCTTGATCTGTGGCAGGGCTTGCTCTAAGGGAACAAGAACTGAGCACATAAAAAAAATATATGAGCCTCTGTTTATATACTGCTTTTTTTACAGCACAGTTCAACTCTGTCACCATCCACAATAACTTCTCCACTGTTTAGCTCAGTGGAATATTTATTTTATTCTCCACTGTATGAAAGACTGTTTGAAGTCTGAATAGCTAATAAAACTTTGAGCCTTTATTAAGCAACACTAAGTTCTTCCCTCAGGTATGTAAGCATAGGCAAAAAACATTCCTGTGTTTGAGGATGGAAATAAAGCTGCTAAGTTGCTTATAGCTATCAGCACCCTCTCTTTACCCAGTTTGTAGTAATGAATATGTTGGATAGATAGCAGAATTAGACACTTAAATCTACTTCCACCCTTGTTTTTTATGCATCAACAGAATCAAGTACTGGACGCTAGTTTTCCAAAATCAAGAGAAAGCACAGAAGTGGGAGTTTAAATTTTGACCTGTGCTCTTACCAGTAATTTTAGGAAAGACAGCACTCTATTTCTTGTCCCACTCCTATTTATTAACAAAAGGTTATTCATTTGGCATCATTAGCAAAAAAACATACATGGGGGTTTTTACCTCTGGTCTACACGCTTCTCCTTATAGTTCTGGCATCAAGTAGAAAGAAAAAAAAAAAAAGAGTAAATTTTTTTCATTTTATTCCACAAATATTTTTACTCTGTCATGAAGTTTTGACTCTGGTATTGAACATCATTATTTCTTAGGAACTAGCACCTAAAGCTATTTTCTTCCAAAGGTGGCTGGTTTTCCTCCTAGGAAAGGCATAGTATATGATACATAAACACAGGTATAGACTTTAATTTAGGACAAAGACAACCAGAAAGGATACAGCTTGCATCCTTAGACATACTGCTGCTTTTATCAGAGGGGGTGATAGCCTTGTGTGAGATATAGCAAAGAACACAAAGTATTAACTAGAACAGTAACTGAAGTAATTTTGTTTTCTATCTCTGCCACATACTGAGCACAACATGACTCCCTCAAATGGCTAATTTCTGCACACCGAGTCTAAATATTGCCACCCCGTGGTCTGACAGCACTGTCTGACGGCCCTGCAAACAGGGAGACAAAATATTTCTAGGCTGGGCACTGCACATTCCAGTCCCTGCATGCAGTTTCTATTCTACATCCAGTTTTGTTTTCTTCACAGACTCCTGCCAGCAAAAGAAGTGGTTCCCTGATGGCCCCACTTCCCTCTTCATACATGTTTTCCCAGGTTCTACACTCTGACTTAGCCCTCCTGCACCCCAGCCTGAAGACTGGCACATGAAGCAGCAGAAGTCAGCAGCAAATACCCATCCATAATAAAACTTTCACTGCATCATCACACAGCAAGTGCAAATTCCCTTTTGAGGGGATGGACTGCAGAGGCAGTGAAAATCCTTCTAAGCCTTATTCCTTGCCATGCCAGCACGATTTCCACTGGACTTTGTGTATGAAGCAGTTTCTACAACAAGCACATGGAGCTACACTTATTTCTTTGTGATGGAGGAGGGAAGAATTAGCCGCAGGCTTAAATCTTCAGGGAACTGTTCTGACTGTACAGCTCTGCAAGTGCAAAGCAGATGCAAAGAGCAGGTGCAGAGCACCTGATCCTGCAAGGGCATAAAGTGAAAGACCTCTCTTCCTGAAAGTCTACTGTCCAGTGCCACTGTAAAACTTGCTTCCTGGAGAGGAGAACTGAAATGAAATTCAGCAAAGACAGACTTTATATTCTTAGTTTTGTGGAGAAGTCAGAGAGTCAAAGCAGCTGGTGGGGTCCCAGACCTGGAAGGGACCACCAGGGTTGGTTGGTCTAAACTATGTAACACAAATTCCTTCGTTAATGGCTGAGTGAATCAAAATACCTTTTCAAGGAGAAAACTTCCAATGTCTTTGCAAGGATGGAATCCACCATTTCACAAACTGCTCCAGTGGCTGGCTGCACCACCTTCAGAGTGTTTTGCCCACTTTGATCTGTGTCTAGTAACACCTCCCTACTGAGGGGTGTTTTTTATACCTCAGCTCGCTGGACTGGGGAGTAATTCAAAGCCTCCATTTTCCATGCAGCTGCTTACAGACATTTTCAGCCTCTCTGTAGCTCTCCCTATTTGACTGCCCTCCACAGCTCCTCCCCCCCCTCAAAGTCAAGGAGACTGGGCAGGAAGCCCCAGATGAGCTGCTCCATCAGACACCATTAGAGCACAGCAGCAGCTTCCCCAAAGAGCCAGACCCAAGTTACAGCCAGAAAGTGCTACTGGGCATCAGTCAGGGTTACTCCCATGTGCTTCAAAGAGCATGGGGTAGTCTGCTCATTCTAACATTAGGTCATTTCTCAGCCTCTAGGGGATTTTCATTTAACCACTGAAGTTGATTATCCTCCCCTACTGCTTGAAAGTCTGCTCAAAGTTATAGATGTTATTACTGAAAACTCCAGAGAATCTTAATCTTTATACAGAGGTCTGATGTCTTAGCTTTGCTTACTCTTGGCAATAACAGTATCCTGTGACAGACTAGTGTGCCTGTTGTAAAACAGATGTTTTAGCACAGCAATGATATTGCCATATATCTGTATCTCCTAATGGACCATTATTTTTGTAGAGGGATTAGGCTGCACTAACAAAGCAATAGTTGTGTTACTGAGAAGTGACATGTTAAAGGCTGCTGAAAAAAAGTCCAGAGAAGGGCAACAGAGACCCCTGGGAGCACAAGAGAACAGATGCCAGAACTACAGGATACACCAAGTGTTGATCATCAGCCACAAATGGTCTGCTACTGGTCACTGAGTAAATCCACTTTTGAGAGCAGGGTGGAACCACTTCTAGAACATATCTAGAAAACATAGAGACTTGTATTACAAGTTATTGCAGTTGCTCAAGATTGGTAGCCTAGGCAAAGCTGTCTTCAGATTATCTATGACTGCAGTGAAGGCAACTGGCCGTGCAGGAGGAATCTCTTGGAATAGAACAATCAGTTACACTGTATTGATACGGATGGATGATTTCTTAATTATTAAAGGGAAAAAAATAATCTCTATTGCTTGTGCTCGGTCTGGTACTCCTCCCCCTTGATGCTTTATTGTAATTTGAATAGAATAAAATACCAGAAAATTGCTTTTAAATTATTTTTAAACTTCTCTCTCTAAATAGTTGTCCCTTTGGTCTCCTGACAACAGAGAACAATTGTCTTCTTTTCTCTCTGCTATCATGGTCACCTTTTTTTTTGTTTTGTTTTGAAAGGAAGTAATTTTTAATTCACAACCAGATGCAGAGATTCTGGAACTCTCAAGAATAATCCAACTGAACAAAAACCAAAAGAACCTTTAAATTGAACCTGTTTATTCCAAATTCTCTATCTTTTCCTGAACACACTCCACTTTTTAAACATCCTGTGGAAGTAAGAATGGCCAATGCAATTCCACAACAACCTAGACCTCATTCGGATCTGATCCCACCACTATTTCCTTTAAGAACATGGGAGTGCATCTTTATTGCTGACTGCCTTATACAATGGGATTCCTAGCATTTCATTCATTGTCCTGGCACTCTGAGTTCTCTCTATAGATGTCTAGGCTCCTTCTGGGCTTACGGATATGACTTACAGCCCATTAAACTATTTAATAAGTTTCTAATAAGGAAGAGTTTTGCCACCCAGTATTTATCCCTTCACCTCACTGTCAGAGCAGCAAAGGCTGTGGTGGGAGGGAATACAAGAGCTGAACTCTGCTATCTTTCCAGAGAGAGGTAGCAAAGTTAAAGCTCAGAAAACAGAATGATCTTGACACAGTATTTCTTGTAGCTGCGGTGAGCAGGGGGGATGAAAGCACCTACTCACCATGGAAGAGAAATAGTGACCCAGGAAGCAACCGTTATTAATAACCTAATAGCAAAAGGAAGGCTTCAGAAAAGCTCCCTTGTATGCTCTCCAAGATTTCTTATGGATAAACAGTTTTGCAAAAGTCCTTAACTGGCTGCTCATAAGCAGAATTCATGATGAAAAGAAACATGATCTCTTGCCAATCCTGTGCTAATTAAGCCTGTTTATGTTCTGCTTGAATGGATGACAGCATGTCTTCCTGGCAATCCAGCAAACCTGGGAAGCAACTGCAGGTACCTGAATTTTGTTTTGGCCTCACTGTGCTATTCTTGCTGTTTGGGGTAAAAGCCTGGTAACATTGCTATAAACTTCACCTGAAGGATGAGCACTCCTGTGCCCCTGTTGAAATTTGGCAAAAGCAAGGGTCATTTTTCAAGGTAGGAATGCACCACTGTTGTTTCAATAACATTCCTTGACAATCCAAACCAGCCCTTGGAGATTCAAAAGTCTTTGACAAAATGTTTCTGCTTCTTTGGAGGGTCTTCTGCTATAGCCATCAAAATACAGTGAGGCACCCTGGGAAAATCAATGGGACAGCTCTTGACAGCTGTCCTCCCTGCGATTCCTAGCCCAGATTTGTTCCCTCAGGAGGCTGGGACTCTGTAAATAGACATCTGACTTACAGCTTCAAAGCACATCTCTTTATCCATCTTATTTCTTCTTAAGAACAGTACAAAGTGGAAAGAAAGGAAGCCTAATTTTGTGCTACTGCAGTATAAATATAAATACTTCAGTTGGATTTTTAGAGTTCCAAAAGTTGATCCACTACTTGAATAGCTCTGGAAAAGTCAGTGTGAAGGTAGAGATTTTGAAAGGAGGCTTCAAGAAATTTTTTTTTTTTTTTGCCAAAGCTTCCAAAATCGAAGACACCTTTCTCTGTTTGAATGTCTCATCTAGATCACATGAATAACAATTTCATTAACCCTTAATCACTAATAGGTTTTCAAATGAGGGTTCAAACTAAACAGTTAGGAAAAAAAGGTCTTTGGGTTGAAAGATCCTTCCTTCTCCCTTCCCCCCAGAGCCCAAATGCTGCAAAACATGGATTTTCAGGCAAATGGCCAGGCTTTTATCCAGGAGAGGTTAATATGGAATATCTGAATGAGAATTATGTTATATAGTCTGGAAAATCCTTGTTTTATGGTACAGCCTGGCAGATACTTCAACACCAGTATTAACTTTGGCTTAGCAGGTTTTGCTGCTGATCTCGCATATTTTTCAATAAGACAGTCTGCAATGACATAACAGATGATAAAACAGAATCTTGAACTTGAAAGTCAAAAAGACTTCCCTATGCTGCAAAACCAAATCCTCAGAAGTCCAGCTGCTCACTGAGAGACAATTTCACTCAACTGCCCCCAGCCAAAATCTTCCCAACACCTACAACATGTGGCCTAACTCCCAAAGTAAGTTGCTCCTGTAAGTAGTTTTCAATGAGGAAAGCTAAAGGAGGATAGGAGTGGGAGACATTGTCCTCCAACTCCACCACTGGCTGAGGCTTCTGCAGTTCATGCAGAAGGTGAGAACTTGGCATCCCAAAGCTGCTGAGAGTAGAGCTCTGAGCAGCCTCAGCTCTGAGCAGCCAAACCTTCAGTGGCCCTCGCCAGTCTGGGTTAGTCCAGCTCCGGGCACTGGGTAGGCTCCTTCTTGCCATGGGCAGTAGTGCACAGCTGATGACCTAGCAGAGTACTTGAGCTGGGGCAGCTTTTAGCACATCCTCCTCCTCCTTTCTGCAACCTTCATGTCCCAGGGAAAACCTTATGCAGTGGCTTTCCAGTCTTGCCAAGTTTTTCCCAATCCTCCTCTTCAAACTGACTGAGATCTAATGGAAAATGAGCAAGTTGCAGAGCAGTTGGGTGGGTATGTCCCTGCACAGTCTTACCACCCTTATCACTATGGTATCTCAGCTGCAGTCCTAATCCTTCTAAAATTTTTTCTTGTAAGCCCAGATCTTAGGATGTGCATATTAAAAAACAAATAAAGTCTAACAAAACCCCCAAGGCTGCTGGAAGGGAACAAAATAAATCCCAAGTCTTCTGGATGTCAGAATAGCCTGTGATTTCACAGTTTAATGATCGCATTTTAATGGGATACAAAATCTGCTTCAAAAAACATACCCAAACAAGTCTCCAGAGTTTAACATATAGGTTCAAATTAACAGCTTGTGCAAAATACTTGTGTCCAGTTAACAAAGACAGAAATTAATTTGTGGAACACATAAATAAGCTTTCAAAGAGATTTAAAGAGCAGACAGGAGCATGCTCCAAGTGCCTAGAGACAAGGCAAGTATGGTGTGGTCACACAGATTTTACTGGTCTAATAGTCCATAGAGTCAATACAAATATTTTAAACTAGTAAGGGTACTTATTGAAATTCTCTTTTTTTGTGAAAAAGTATCCCAGGATAAAGATGATTGTTTGCATTCATCTTGTGCCCACCCAACAATAATTCCAGCCTCTGATATTGCAAAACCAGAAGGCTGGGGGCTGAAACAGAAAAAAGATGAGAGATAAAATGTGCATTAAAGGCCCTAAAAGTCAATTTTATTTCTGTGACTCGCAGATGTATGATTACTGCTTGCTTTCTCTGCCCAGGAGGCAGACACTTTATGTATGACCACTTTGTATATGGAAAATTCAGAATGGTATCTTATATCCCTGGATTTGAATTCAGTAAAAATATTTCTGTAATATACACTAGCCAGTAACAAACACAAAGCCAGATTCTTTCCATGGGCTCTGAGAAATGAAGAGTCTAATACACATTACATTATTTATTGGATGGCATCATATAATTTTTTGTTCCTCCTGTATAAATACTATAATACAGAGTTTTACAAAGCTGCCTTATAACTTCTTTCTTTCTTTTTCTTTTTCTTTCTTTCTTTCTTTCTTTCTTTTTTTCCTAAAGGAAAAGTAATTCCTGCCTTGGGAATTTAAAAAAAAAAAAAAAAAAAATTATAGACAAAACCCAGACATTGCAGAATGAAGCAATATCCAGGATAAATGGAGCCTCCATCAGCAAAAAAAAAAAAAAAAAAGGAAATTCCTATAGCACCAAAAAAAAAACCCAAAAAACCACTAACAACCAAAAAAACACAAAACAAAACAACAACAAAAAAGCATACTACCTGCAGATGAACACTGCAGCCATTTTGCCAAGCAGCTGAAGGTCACAAGTCCAGCCCAGCAGCAGCACTTAACACTAATGGATACCATTTATCTCACACAAGGGTGGTGTCATTCTGCTGAAGAATGAAACCCATGCTGGGAAAGTCCATGCAGTGGACTCTGCCTAACCATTTCCATTTAAATGCACATTCTATGCAGGCACAAGTCTGCTCAGCTGGCAGCCCTTAACTGCAGTATCCATGTGTGCAGAGCTGGCATCCAGGATTGCCCCTAGAAGGCAGCTCAAGCAGTGGGATCATATTCAAGGCAGTTAAAACTGTTCTCCAACCCAATAGGAATTAAGTTTCCTTTCAGGTCTATTCTCTTAGAGTGGCTCCTAAGCTACATATGCCCCATGTAAACACGTAAAATTAAACACTCACCCTTTTCTCTCCAGCAGCCCAAAGGACACATATTCTACTCCAAACTTTCAACATTTCTCTGCCTCTCCCTTTTTGAACATCAGGAAACCACAATGCATCAGTTAGCTGTGTCTGAACTAAAGTGTGCTCCTAAGTGTTTGTAGCTGCATGTTCATGCCTCCCACTACCACTCTTAAAAAGATTTTCTATTCAGACATGAAAAAAAAAAAAAGAGATTACTTTTGATTATGTTTAAAGAGATCGCATGTGGGAACTTAGGATCCTAGGAACTAGACACATAGAGGTGTTTTAGTTGTAAATACACTGAACAGCCATATCAGGGCAAGTAAAAAGTTCTGTCTGGCATCCAGCAGCGCATTGGGATGAGGCCCTAAAAACCAGCCTTTTCATCCAAGTTTTCTTGTAAGAGAGAATTTTTTTATCTCAAGATCTTTTTTATTCTATGTAATTTTCACCTCAGTAAATTGTTTTTGCCATGCTCTAGGATTACATTCTTACCCATAGAAAAAATATCCAGACACGTATGTCCTAACCTTTCCTTACTTTCTTGTGATTTCACCTCCTAAGCATGCCCACCACTATCGTGACTTAGGAAAACCCAAACATATTTTAGGCAAATGTTTACTAATATTTTGTTCCCAGTTTTCAATAAGAAGTTTTCCAACTAATTGTATCCTTCGTTCACATCCTTTTACACAGCTACAAAGAAAATCACAACTGAAACAAGTCGCAATATCTTACCCCGGTCCCCCAATATGGAAGAAGGACATGAATGTGCTGAAGCAAGCCCAGAGGGTCACAAAGATAATCCAAGGGCTGGAGCACTGCTTCTGTGAGGACAGGCTGAGCGAGTGGGAGTCATTCAGCCTGGAGAAGAGAAGAGTCCATGGAGACTTTACAAAGAGAGCCTACAAGAAAGCTGGAGAGGGACTTCTTACTAGGGCATGTAGTGATAGGGGTGATGCCTTTAAATGGAAAGAGAGTAGCTTTAGACTATATATGAGGAAGAAATTCTTCACTATGAAGGTGGTAAGACACTGCAACAGGTTGCCCAGGGAAGTTGTGGAAGCCCCATCCCTGGAAGCATTCAAGGCTGGGCTGGATGGAGCTCTAAGCAACCTGGTCTAGCGGGAGGCATCCCTGCCCTTGGCAGGGGGGTGGAACTAGATGATCTTTAAGGTCCCTTTCAGCTCAAACCTTTCTATGATTCTATGACATTTCACTGTAAGGGAGAAAGAAATAGCAGTCTCTTCTCTCTTGTATGTGCAAGCAAGCATTAACTTAGAGATCCAGCAGTAAACACAGGAACATGAGCCACCTGAGCACATCTTTGAGAAGAAATAATGGTCCTAGGTATTAAAATATCAGTTCTGAAGGAAATAAGATGAAGTTTTGGTAGCATCGTGTCCTAGCAACAGAATTTTGCACAGCCGATGCAATGCAGTGGATGGGAGCATTTGCAAAGGAGGTCTTAGGTCTAACAGTTTCATTACTTCAAGATACAAAATGATATCAAAATAGCTTAGGTTCAACTGTTCACTAATAAGTTGAAGTAGTTATATATTCACACTACTTTCAGAATTGCAATATGCAGGCTATTCTTAATTACCTACAGTTCACTGCTTTTCTAATTTATATTAGCATAGATAGTCTTTCTGCAAATTTTTGGTTACAACTTGCACATTTATTTTTGACTGGAGTGAAACTGTGAAATATCTGAGTACTCAGAAATCTATACATTTCTAAAGCTCCTTGAGTTTGCTATATTATTGTAATTCTTGGGTGTCAAAGAGCATTTGTGTTATTTTAATTTATAGCTCAGCTCTTTCTTCAGAAAAAAAAATTAAAGGCCATTTCTAGCTGTATTTTGAAAGACCAAAAAAGAAAAATAAAGTTATGTTAGAATCCTCTTAACCAAAGAACCAAGAAACCACAGAAACAAGAAGTTTGTGGCACCACTGAACACTATTCCTCTTTGAAAATTGTAGGACAATTAGGAAAGAAAAGTTCAGCATATAAAAAGAAAAACATATAGGAAGTCTAACAAAGTATATCAAAGTAATGTGAATAAATAAAAAATGCAGGGTGAGGAAAGAGGGTATGACTCATCTGTATACTACGAAACAAAGTTTAGAACATGCAATCATCTTGGGTCAGCAGCAAAGAAAGATGCTGAGGCCTCAGGCACTCCAGGTCAGAAGTTGCCTGACCTTCTCACCAGTCACTCCCTGCAGGCAACGTGCAACCAAGGGAGACCCCCCCCAGCATGACCAGCACTGAGGTCAGAGCACTTTGTGCCACAGGGCCACACATGCCTCTCCCAGAAAATACCTCAGATACACATTCCTGCCTCTCTTCACTTTATGGAATAAAATACTCCATGTAGATAAAAACTCTCTCAAGACCAATGGGAGATACAGATATAGATATATATAGATACAGATATATATATATATAAAATATATATATATATATACACACACTTATAATGCAGAGAACCCAGCAGGTATATATAGCAATATGTGTTGAAAAAGAATTTTCATGTTTATCTTTTTCTGTCAAGTGGATTGTTTTGTGGGGGTTTTTTGGTCTAATTTTAGGTATCAGAGTAACAGAAGTACTTTTCTCACAGGGTCTTCATCTCACAACTGCAGAAAAGGCAAGTGTACAGATTTTTTTGAGTTGTTCCACAGCTGTAAAATGTTCTCAGTTCCTAAAAAATAGCTAGCAATATCTTATAGTTGAAAATTAATTAACTAATAATTCAGTTAATTAACTGAATTAAACAATGACTATGTAGAACATGTTGTAAGAAAAATTCTGAAAAAACTCTTACTTTGAGATTAAACCATTTTTGTTTAGCCATGTAGATTTAGTATGGTGCAGACCTGAAAAAAATTATATCTAATTATACTTGCAGTGCCACAGAAGCAGTGGGGAACTTGAGAATATGACTGGTAAGTGGCTAGATAGTAGGATAATAGCTATGCAGAGTTCATCAAAGGTCCAACAAGGGCTACGCAATATAAGTCTGCTACCCTAAGAGGAAAATAATCAGAGCAGCATTTAAAGTTGCATCATATCTAAAGAATGCCTAATGTTGCCAGCTGCAGGAGCCTGAGTTCATGCTCAGTGGATAAGTTAATTAACCAATTTAATACATCATGATGGATGCATTAGGGAAGATAATCGCTGAGAGGAGGCTGAGGAGAAAGTGTATGAGGGCCTGGCACAGTGCTTATAAAGAAGAGCTGCAGTGCTAGATTTGGGATGCCTGGGCTCTTCCTGGTGAGGCCCCAGGTGGGCTTCTTGGTCCTGGGTACACCGCTTGACATCTCTGACCTAACACATTGCCTGGGTTAGAAATGCCCTGCTGGGCCCTGATCCTGAGCAAGGCACAGTGGGGCTGATCCCAGAAATGAGAAAAACAGACTGGAAATAGGCAACAGTGGTGAGTGGTTGCCATTGCATGGAGATGCCTCACTCAGGTGAGGCCCATGGAAGCTTGCAGATACAGTGCAACCAGAAGTATCCTGTGAAACACAGTGCACAGACACCACCAGGCATAATAAACAACTGGTGTGTGTAACAACCATACTGAAAATCCTCCAAAACCTTTTACCACCAGTACATCTTCCCCTTTTTGGTGTGTTTTTTGTTTGTTTGCTTGATTTATTTTGTTGTTGTTGTTGGAGAAAACTGCCATCAGCAGCCAAAATACTGTAGAAGACAAAAAAATGTATAAAAACTAGATATGAGGTGGCAGAACAGCAGCCATAAACTCTCTTCTGGAAATCCGTGGTTTCTCAGCCCCAACAACCATCATCTGATCCAGTTCAAATCAGATGAAAATTGAGATGCTGACCTGGTCATAAGGAAAGAAATTAGAAGAGGTGACTGACTTGCAGTCACTTGGAAACAACAGACTGAATGCCAGCTGAGAGAAGACAATAAGTAACGCTGTATTACTTTAAATACAGAAAATAATAAAGAAGCAGACAATAAAACATTCACAAAGCTAATTTTTGAAGAAAAGAGAGTAAGAGGCTACCAACAGAGAGTGGCAAAGGTTAGAATGCTTTGAGGAGAAAGAAATTAGCACATCTATAAACATGACCTATTGCAAAAAACCGGTATTGCAGATGTCATTTTCTTCTGAACCACAGTCAATCTTTAACAGCATGTGTAAAGAAACTGCAGACATAAATATTCACACAGCCCTTGTGCTTGAATTTCTTTCTTATCAGGGAGTAACCCTGCCTTGAACTGCACACATTTAGCAGAGTCATATAACAGCTGAACAGCACTGCAGATCAATCATGGATACAGACATATCTTTCTTCCATGGTTCCACAATTTTAGAAAAAAAAAATTAGTCTCCTGCAGTTGCTTAATGATAAGGCTTCCTAAACTGTTAAATCTCTGAGACAGAGTAAGCTGTAGGCTCAAACATGCTCCAGAAAAATTATTAACAGGTCTTTAAAAGATTATTTTGTTTTCTCTTTCCCAGCTTTTGCAGCAGATTTTCTGAAGATTTCTGGTCAAAAGTATAAAATCCTTTGCTGGCTGGAAGAGGCATTTAATCTTAAATAGTCAATAATATTAACCTTACTTTGGAAAAGTGTATTTTTTTTTTCCAAACAGCAGACTGCAATCTCTAATTTAATTCATACAAGAGCTCCAAATGGTTTATAAAAGGAAACTGAGTAACTTCTAGAAGAAGCTGGCCATGTTCTCTCCTGGAATATATTAGGTATATTTTTACTAAAATCAGTGGAATGTGCAATTTGTTTCTCAGTTTTGAGTAAGTTTTAACATCCTGCCAATGGAGTGGAGCAACAGACCAAAATAGTCATGAAAACAAGTGATGGTGGGAGAGTTAAAGCAATATCAAAATCTTGACATGCAAGAGATATTTAATACTCAAAAATTATTTCTTCAGTGCTGCAGCTGAAACCATGTAAGCAGTACTTACAAAGAAATAGAGAATAAATGCTGTAAGATCATGGTCATAGTCCAGGTCTTCTATATTAAACCTACACCACTAAGCACCTTGAACCCCTTCATGGTATCAGCTTTTATGATATTGATATTCCCCTAAAACAGACAAGACAAATAAGAGAGGGTGTGGGAGCTCTTCCAGGCCACTTTTATCCATCTAAAATTCTCATTCAAAACCAAGAGATGTGTAAGGAAAGTTATGTCACTGTGTCATGTCTACCATCTCGTGAGGAAAAGCCTCTCCAAACTGCAAGCACAAAATGAAGCAAGCCCCTTCCAAACTGTTGGTCCGTCCATACCTGCAATCTGATTTGTGCAAAGCAAGTCTGAGGCCAGCAGGGATGCAACAGCTAAGAAAAGTAATGATGAGGTACAAAACTTAGGCAATTTCCAAACCCAGTAGTACTACTTGCAGAAAGCTGAGCTCTCTCAGCCCTCCCATGAACAAACACAAAGGCTCTGCTCCGAGCACAGAAGTCTGGTCCTTCCCCACAAAGGTTCCCTCAGCTTTTGTTCTCCTTATCAAAAGGTTGGAACAAAACTGAGAAATGTTTATTTAGTTATTTTACTGCATATCACAAAAAAGGAGTTTCTCTCCATGAGCCTACTCCGTGGCACCTTTGTACCCCTCCATACAGTTTCTGAAACAAAAGCCCATTAGTATAACCCAACCTGTCTTGTCAAAAGCAAAATAACATCACATTTATTTTTTGTAAAAAGGAATATACATGAATACAAGTCTTCCAACCACTGGGATGCAGCTGTTACCCTTATACCTTTATTTAACAGTACACAAAAAGGCTGGATGAAAATTAATTAATAAGATCAAAGCCATCCTAAAATAGAAGCAGAAGGAATTGAAGCAGAACGAATGCTTTCACCTGTGCTCAAAAAGGCCTGTATGAACCTATTGTACAACCACATCACCAGGTAGTGGTTATATTCCCTTCCACGCACTCCAGCTTAGCTGGAACAGAATGACTGAACCTTTATGCATCTATATGGTTAAAATATCAAAATTAAAATCAATATAAACCTAGCAATTATATTATCCTGAGGCTCATTAATCAAGAGCTAAAAAAGTGAATGTAATCTTGGAGGATTTAAGATACACATTCCTTACTGAAAGAAAGCTGATTTTATTTCTTTGCATGAATGGTACTAAAATAATTGACAACAAATTACAATTAAAAAATCAATAAAAAAATAAGAAAATGTGGCCGTAGCTCAATCATTTTTAACTTTAAGCTAGATTAAGAATCAAACAAAGTTGCTGCCAAATTTAAAATCAAATCAAGAGTCTAACCTCAGCAAAGAATTGAGTCAATTATAGAAAATAGTAAATCAACAACATTCTTCAAGAAATAATCTGTTTGCAAATTCTAGAAAGTAACAATCAATTTACTGAATCTTCAGCTGATGCCAGAGTAATTTAAAGTGCATTCCCGCAGCAGTGAACCAGAGTTATGTAATCTGCAGTCTCAGGCTACTTGAGCTTCTTTCTGGGAAAGCTGCTTTTTGCTAAGTTCAGGTTTACACAGTGTGGTTCTAAGGCTCCTAGAAGTTCCAATATAGAGCCTAAAAGTTAAGGTATCTGAAGCCATGCTTTCAGAATTATTCCCATTTGCAAAACTTTTATTTTTTATTCTTTTACCAACATGCGTTTTACAGGAGATCACAAAGCTCTCAAATTCACTGATGGTCTAAAGTTAAAGCTGGGATATCTCTCATCCCAATAAAATACAAGCAACAAAAATGAAATTAAGACAGAAAATTATGTTTAAGATTATCAGGGATTCTTAAATGCATCAGCTCAGAGTTTCCTGGCCTCTCATGTGTAAGCACTGGGGCAGCATCAGGGACCAAAGGACCCGTAGTGGTGACACAGAGCTGGGTGACCCCAAGGTTGGTTACAACCTGCAGTTTCCTGTTAGTATTTTTGCTTCTTATTTTCAAGATTGCCCACAAGAGGATTTTAGGAAGACTTGTTTGGGATTTTTGCTACAAACTTCCCTTTCTTCTTGAATTTTGTTTGTTGAGCTTGCAAAGCTTCCCATTAAGGTTCTTAGGCAAAAAAGTCAGCACACAGGCATGCACCATGATCGAGTTCTGTTCATCAGCTCAAGTAGGGAAAGAAATTTATCTGAGTATTTTTAAAATTCATGTAATGTCACCAATCACAAAGCCTGAAAGCTTAGAGCTTTTAGAATTTTCTAAATTACCTTTGGATATAACTTGGGATTGGCATAATTACATGCACAAATACTTTTAAGTTACATTCTCCCACTAATATATGGAAAGCATATTTTTTTAAAAAAGACATTTTTATCAATAATCAATCAAAAAATGTCTAACCCATGAAAAAACAGTAAAAATAAACATGAAAACTTGTGACAGTTTAGCAGGAACATTCCCATGTTAGAATGGAAGTTTTCATTTTAAGTAGGATTGAATAGGTCAAAAAAAGCTACAATCTGATGTTTCATTTTGTCAGTTCTGTTAGGAACATTGCAAACTAAATCTTAGTAAGAATATGAACTCTTTTATTTAGATTCTTTCCATTTCCCTAAGGAGTATCAGGGGAATATTGCATTTGCTGTTGAATGACACAGGAAAGCACTGCCTGTTGGCAGATAGTTGTCTCAGAAGAAAAACAAGTCGGTGATTTTAGGCAAACTGCAGATATGAATTTATGGACAAGAGGATAACAGCAACAATATACCATCATGAAAGTGAGTTACATGCTCAGGTTTATTGTTCCTCATCTTGTCAGAGTAATTTAAAAGTAAATCAATAATGATAAGTGATCCCCAGCTGCCAATTAACCATGCATCATGTATGTCTTTTAGGCACTGTAATAAAGATGATTCAGGGAATGGGTTTTGAGACTGAGTGAGGAATAGCTCAGATATCATTTAGAGATTGATATCCACTTGGAAAAGGATTCCTGAAAGAATACAAACACACTGGAAACATGGAAAAAATCAGGTAAGGGAAATGTACACTAACTAAAAGGCTGAGAAGTCTTCTGGAAGGAATTGTTACAGAAACTTCTTCCTTTCAAATGAAGAAAGTGCTCTCTCTTGCTTAATGGCTCAAGGAGGTCACATTTGTAAATGCAGAGCAAAAAGAAATGTATGCAGGTTTATGATCACTGGCAAGGTCAGGTAGTTTTAGGGCCTGATCCTGCTTCTTCTCCCAAGCCCCCACTGTTGCCAGGGAAGTTGGATGGGGGAGTGAGTCACAAAGGGACAATCTCTGGTCCTGGGGCTAAGGAGAAGCAAGAGAGAGCAGCCTGGGGCAGGCTGCAGGCACTGACCCAGCAGCCCTCAGGCAGAGCAAAGCAAAAGAGCTGGACTGTGACTTGGCACCATCACCCATAACTAATAGTTGTAAAGCGCATTGGGGCTTGGCCAGGCCCTTAAACCTGACCATGATGAGCAGCTTAATTACAGCAAATTTTCTTCAGGGCTTTGGATTCCCTTCAGAGCTCAGTTAGTTTTTTTCCTGACATTTGGTATTCAAGTCATTTATTTCATGTGACAAATAACACTTTCCCTATTTTTCTAAGTTAAAATCCCTTAATGGATCTAGCCTTCCCTTAAGTAATAGCTCACCAATAAGACGGTTTTTGATCTAGATTCAGCTCCAGCACAGCTCCACCCCATCTTTCTTTTCAACCTGACCAGGATTCACCCTACTCTCACAGACCTTCCACAAGCATTCCAGGCACCAAAGCATTGGCCTTGAGAAGAGGTCCTCTCCTTCCTCCTAGTTTTCACTGCTCCCTGTTGCAGGAGGGGAAAGGAAGAAAAAAAACCAATAAAAATTCCCACAACTAACCCACCACTAAGTTTAACTGTGCCAAAAACAGAGGACAAAAATAAACCCTGCATTTCTAGGTTTTCATTGCTCCAGCGTACCATGACCAAACCAAAGTTGGGCAGAGGCAGAACTTTGGCATGAAGAAGTCCATAAAATTTAACTGTGCAAATTATTTAAGGGAGGCTCTCAGGTGTGGGTGCAAGGTGGGTCTTAGTTCAGATTAAACAAATGTTGCAGAATCCTTCAGAAGCTGGTACTGGAAGAGTTTTATACTTAAATGCAGTGAGACATCCTTGTTTCATCCATAAAATGAGTAAATCTGAATCTGAGTTAGAGATGAAACAATATTATAAGTTTATATTTACCACAATTGAATAAAACCTTTAATATTACCCATTCCAAGGCTGCAGTGAACACTGCTGAGGGCCTTTAAGAAAATCATATTATGCCATGAAGAACAGCACAATGATCATATCCTCAAGTTAATAGAATACAACCACTGCCCATGTATAATAACATGAATTAACTTTTATATATATGTGTCCAATAAGCTTATCCTTAACAACCTGACATTTCCAATCCTGATGATGTAACAGGTATGTCATTCTCTCCTGCATGTGGTCAGCTAAAAGAGTGTTTTTCCTGCATCATTCTAACATTATAGCATTTTAGATTTACAGAGAGGGGGGACAGAGGGTAGAAGAAAAGGGCAGTGACTCCACTCAAAATGAATCTCAGCTAACATTCTCCCAGCACTACTAAACTGAATTAAGTTGGTTTGCCTAAAACAAGCAGACATTGGTGACATTTTAGGCCAGGGAATTAGATTTCAGAGAAGCCATGAAAGCATTTATTAAATTCATGAAATGTTAATCTCCTAATAGTAATATATAACCTAATTTTGTTTGTATGAATTAACCATGAATCACAATGGTAATAGAACCACTAAATCAGACAGAGGCTATGTTCTGTAGTGCTGGGTAATTTCTGTATTTTTCTTGCTTGAAAAAGTAGTTTAAACATGGAAATGAGACAATAGTCAAGTACTTGAAAATCTTCCCTGTGCAGTGTTGGTGAAGGATAACAAGACTAAATCCTGTTTTAGGTTTCATAGCCATACAATAGTAACCTGTGCAAGTAGTTTTAGAATCAAACTTCAAGGAAGCAGTAGAAATCAGAGCTGAGTGTTGCACGAGATTCTATGGTTCTAGGAATCTATGACTAAACCTCAGACACTGAGACATTCCCTTTGAAACAGAAATTTCACCAATTTGAAAGTAATCTTTAGTACTTCAAGACTGTTATGAATTTATACTCAAGAAGTACCTCATTAAGCAAACTCATATTGCAGCTTTATCTTTGTGACACCTTCATGGAAAAGGTAACAGGATGTTATAGACAATTATAGACACAAGTCTAATAAAAGTCAATATCACTAAATGTACCTTACACAAGACATAGTATGAAAGAATAAGATCACATAGTATGAAAGAATAAGATCTTGACTGTTCTGCTGAAATTAATGGGCACTGTGTAGCTAAATCCCCATGGATCCCTTTGTAAATATTCCTATTATATTGTTTTACAGCAGCCTGCAAGATCAAGACTTAGTCACCAAGGCTTCAAACTAACAGAAACCAGAGCAGAAACGCTATTGCTTAACATAACGGGCTGACAGTAACAGCGCACCAAATTGTCTTTCTTAAGGACAGGAAGAAAAACTCTGTCTCTAGTTCACACATAACCCAGGTAGAGAGGTTGAACCTGGGAACATCCCTTGAGCTGAGGGGACCACACTGATCCTGTGGCAGGGGAAGAGTGAACACTGGGTGGCCCCAAGAGGCTCATTGCCAAAGGTGATTTGTGAGCATGGTCAGAATGAAGAGTGTGAGAGAGTGAAAGTGTCATTTTCCAAGCCCTCCTTGCAAGATATTTACCAAATTAACTATAAAGTTATACATGTTGCTTTTCTGCATTAAGAAAGACAGCTCATTCACCTAAGATGAGTAATTGTTGTTTTCTGGCAGGATGGGTGACACATTATGATTCCAAGTCCACTGTTGTCTCTACATACTATCAACACCCTCCTATTTTCAACCTTATAAAAATAGACAGTTGGTTTGCAGCATACATGGTGACATTGCTCTTCAATCAAGAGATGAAAAGGGATAAGTTTATGTACAATTCATTAGTACATACAACTACAATTCATAAACATCTTAAACCAATCCAAGTTCAACTATCAAACGTGTACAATGTCCAATGAAGTAAAAAGTGCATTCTGACAGAAACAACCTTTCCCTGCCAGGAACTGTACAGAGTCCTAGTCCATCTAATAACTAATTGTTTCCTTTGTACCACTTCCCATGTGCTCCTAAAGGAAATACTATAAATTTAGTATTAGTGGCCTGGGTCTGTTCTTGCACTTTAAGATGTTGATATTTCTTTATTTTTTCTATTGTTCTGTCTTCCAAATATGTGGATTTACTCTCAAATCTCTGATATCTGCTACAAAAGCCTGATTTTCCTTAAAAAATACCATATCTGGTTTACATAGTTAATTTTATTCATTTTTTAACATTGCTTCCTGGAATACTACCCTTTTTTTTTTAAGCTTCATTCACCTAGATGTCACATAGTTGGTTATATCCCTTAATCTTAGCATCTTGTACCACAGAGCAGCATGAAATAATAGTGCACAGGTCTCATTCTCCACCTGGCAATGTCTGCATGATTTGAGTCTGTTGCCTATCCTTAATCAGAAACCCTCTGGCTGGGTAGGCATTAGCTCTCAGCTGTTTCTCTATAATGAGCTTTCTATGGGGAATTCCTCTAATGTTCAATCCAGCTGTTACTGATATCCTTCTCAAACCTGAAAATTTCACAGCCCTGGGATACAAGCTAGGTCCAAATTACAAATTCTTGGTTTTGCCAGTTACAAGATTTCAGAAAAATTACCTTTCCAGTGGTTATGTCCCATTTCAAGTCTGGTTCCTCAGCACATAATTCCTCTGATATAACCATGACTTAGTTAGGGGTTTCTGACTGATGGAATTTGAAAATATTTGAAAGATGAAATCTTTATCACCTCCTGCCACAATTCACAATCTTTCAAACTCTTTCTTAGTGCCAACCTGCTCAGCAACTGCTCTTGATGTCTCATCCTAAAACAGCACAATTCTGTGCAATCTTAAAGCTGGCCACACTAGGAATCAGCCCTGAGATCAGTCTGGTAATACCTAAACACCCAAGTCACACGCTGCGCAATGACTTGGCAGGTACTTTTCAATGGATGTAACCTTTCCTTGACAGCAGGTCAAATTGCAAGTCTGGGGTGTCTAGGAACATGGGTTATGCTTTACCTGGCAGACCAAACTGATGTAATCACAGAATAGTCTATCCTTTCGGGATGTCAGCTTTATAAAATCTCTCAAATGGAGCCTTTCCAATCTGCTGCAAGCATACCTTTATCTTTTCCAGTAGTTCTGGGTTTGATATTCCAGTCTATGGGTCAATATATAGTCCAGATATTTTTCAGGGCTACCAGGTTCAATCATATTGAGGGGTTGCTGTTAACTGCCCATGAAAGATCATGGGCAATCGATTGTATGAATCTTTACTGGTCTTGATGTAAATTCTGTCTCCTTTTATGTCGTAAGGCCAGTTAGCTCACAGAAGACCTCCCCAGTTTCAGTATTTTTTCTGCATTCCTTCACAGGATCCACTCAATAGAAGCAAGCTGTGTGCAAAGATCACAGTTTTTCAAGCAATACTGAAACCCACATCCTTCCTCATCCAAGTATACTGTTACAGCATCCATAGATGAGCTAAACAAAATTGGAGACACCTGATCACCTTGTTTTGTACCAATGCAAATCCCAACAGTGTCCAGCTGTTCATTCTTCAGGTCAATGTAATACTGATATTCTCATATATCTTCCTATAATGTCACATTATGTGACATTTATCACTTCATATGATTGTCACACCCTTCCATTCAAGAGCTGTAATAATGTGAGAATGGGTCTCAGTTTCAAGGGGTCTTGCTAAGTCAACCAACACCACTCCCAGGGGCCAATACCTTCATGTTTCAAACTAACAGTCGTAATACTTTCAAGTTTTTCACATGTCCTGATGATCTCATAAATCCCCTTGGCTTTGGATTACTAGAGAGCCCAAGAACCTATCCAGAAGATTCAGCGATCAGCTTTGCATTTATGAAACAAAACTTTTTACTTTATTAATACACTGATGCTCAAACTTCCTTCAGGAATTTGGACATTTGGCATATTTTCAAATCAGATATTACATCTACCCGACATCAATTTTTTTCTGTTCATATCCAGTAGAAAATTCATAAATACGCTGAGCTTTAAGCACAGGTGTAAATTGCAATTGCTAAATCAGGAGTCCTGACTTTACATGAATTTCCACATGAGCTTTCTGTAAATGTTAGTAAGCACAGACTATTTTTGAAAGGCATATTAAGGAAGTTACATTTAAGGACAAGTAAGAAAGCTTTTTTAAATTATATTTACCTAATACACCCCATTTTTTTTGAACAGAAATGTGAAATGTTTGTATTTTAACAGCTTTTAAGAACAGTTTTCATTCTTGGAGCTATTGACAAAAATGTTGGTTGCTGCATCCATCTAATGTGTCTTTTAGATAATACAGTTCTTAAGGCAGTGTTTCAAAAAAAATTGCTTTCTCTGTTGAGTTATCAGATTCAATTAGCCCTTCAGAAAAGCAATCAATATCCCACCTGATTTAAGCAAGTTGCTATGCAATGCTTTTATATAATGGCAGCAATCCTTTTAGTTTTGGGAATTCAGACTGTCTCCATTGGTGCCATGCTCCAGCCCTTGAATTATATGTCCCTGAATAAAGACAAGGCGGGGGGGGTGGGGAAGAGGAAGACAGGGAAGGAGTCCAAGCTGTTCCAGACAGAGCTGCTTCTGAATAGCCCTCTAAAAATCCATTGGGCATTTCTGATGGATACAGGGGTTCTTGCCTCACTTCTAAAGGTACATCTGTGGGCAGGAGGCATGCACTCTCTGCCAATTATCAGGAACCTTTAGCAGGTTCAGTCAGGAACCCCTTGGCACCTAATCTGAGCACCAAGCAAATCAGACTGAATAACCCCCTGATTATGGGCATAAAAAAAGCAGAAGGATCAAAAATTATTAGATATTAAAGATCCTGGCCTGGGTCCTGAAGCAGCATATTAATCATTATCATTAACATGGTGTCCCCATACTAAACAGTACGTGTTTGGCGAGTTAATTTTTGAACTACTGTGATGATTTGAGAGCTAAAAAGAACATACATAAAGCCTGCAATAAAATAATGGTACTGTTCCTGATATGTGTACAAGCCATGAGTGAGAGAGCATTGATAGACAAAATTGAGAAGTTTGTTATTCAAAGACATGCAATTTTAATAAAAATTCTCTAACTTCAGGAGACAGAATGTCATAGTTCTGCAACACTGCATAAATGCTAATCATCTAAACAGACAAACAGTCACGTTAAAGCAATCTGTGTATTAAAACAAAGTATTGTCTGAATTAATCTGTACGAAGAAAAGGTGACTGCATTTGAGTAGGCTAATGCTGATTTGTTGGGCTTTTTTTAATGGAAGCTATATAGAAATTGCAGTCTTGAAATTATTAAAATGCAAAATAATGTTAGCATTGTGGACTCTGTGGTTTGAAGGAATTTTGATAAACTGAAGATATACCCTTTACTCAACTGTAATTATGGCAGTCATTTGCATAAAGACAGAAACATAGCCAACAGTTCTAAATAACATTACAAGTAAAACTGGAAAACAAAAATAAGAGACTGATTCAGTGCAGGTTTTTCCAAACATTTGCAGGATTTTTCTTCATTCAGAAATTCACTTGAGAATCTATACAATATTAAACCACAATATTTAATGATCTTTGGTTTAAAACCCCAATTCTGATATTCATTAATACATCAGGAATAATGATGTTAAAACCAACTGATATGTGAGAAAGATTCATCATCACTGGGCTGTGTATTACAATACTTGTACACAGAATGTACAACAGACTGGTCAGATGAGCACAGTCCCTGACGGAAAAGCTCAATGCATATGTTACAGTGCCAGAGCCTGGCAGGGGAGAGTGTCAGATAGAAATCAAGAGGTAGTAACTCCTTAAGCCATGCAAGTTCAGTCACAAGAGCACACTGGATTGTGCTCTGAAGTCTAAAACATTTAAGCACCTAAAGTACTGTGTTGATTGATGATCACTGCTCCAAAATAAATATTAAAAAGGAAAGACACTTATAACACTGGCCAAAGTAATTTGCAAAGCAGTGAGGTGGGGAGAGGGAAGCACATCTTACAGAAAAGAACTGTGAGAAAAATCAGAGGAACAGCTGATTTTATTGTAGTGATGGCAGGCCAGACATGTGTTTAGGGAGCTTCAGGGAAAAAGGATACCACGCCATCAGAAAGCTTTGGGAGTAAGGGACCTTTTCAAGGACACATGCTAGTATTGCTGCCTAGTGAGAAGTAAGTGCTCATTTTTATGCAAAATTCTTTAAAAAAAAGGACAATCCATATATATAATTTTATGCTTGCATTTTCTAGAGAGAGCTCACCAGAATGGAATACAGCAAATGAGTTGTTCTTCATTATTTTACCAACCAGTATATACATTTCAACAACAGTAACTTCCCTTCAGGACATACGTCTCCCCCCAATCTGAGAATGGCCAGCTATGGCCCATGAGTATCAACACAAACCACATTGCATCTGTTCTAATTTCAGAAAGCAGTTAAACATTACATATTTGTTAAAAAGGCACATATCTCAGTGATAGGTATAGGTGAATAATAATGCTGGTCCTGAGTGTTAGAGATACGGAAGTGTGAAAGGCAAATGGTAACATTTGCATAGAGTATGAAGTAGAAGTTGACAGACTACATCACTCATTTTAATGTCCTAAGGCCTGTCTTGGAGGGATATGTAGTATGGCAACCTTGAGTCAAAGCTAAAGCTTTATCTGTTGGGGCTCAAAATAATGATCACTTGTTTTAGTTTCTTTCTACAAAACAACCAAACTATTTTAAAACCAGGAACAAATGTAAGAAAAAAATCACCAGTTATTCATGTCTAAATATATTTGACAACATATCAAGATTCTCCAGACTTCTTTCCTACTGAGAGTTTTAACACCAGATCTGCCATCAATCTTCTCTAGGAAACTATAGGTTGTCTTCTATTAAAATTACATACCACCCTTCCTTCTGTTTTCTCAAAGTAGTTTCTGAAATAGCTAAATAATCCTGATGCTTCCAAAATTCCTTGGAGTTAATTATTTCTCACAAAGTTCTTTTGTCCTTCAAAAATGCCTCTAGCATAACCATTTATCTTTTAATACCATAATTCACCACCCTTTCTCCAATAACTAGTCCATCTTTGCACCTGGGGATCACCAGTGTGTATAAGTCTGTGTTTACGTATTTCTAACGACAGAGTCAGCTTTTCTCAAGTAAAATTTCTTTTAGAAAAAGCCTTAGTCTCTTTTCTGATCAGGAGATCCTTGCCAGTGTGGAGGATGTTTTAATTCCTAATATTTTTAAATGACCACAGTATCCTTTGCATGGAATTGGTAATTGTAGCCATCATGTCAGGATGTTCAATGTGCTCATCCCAAAAACTTCCATGCGGTCAAACCTTCCAGAACACTAACTGTATAGGGCTGTAAATGAATCAATATGAATAAAAAATAAAATATAAAAAATACATTTAGAAATAATTTGACTGGTCTTATCCTGAAGCATAAACTCCCACTGAACTTGATTCTCATAGATCCTTCAATGACTTCATCACAAATATATATTTCTATATTGCACAGGTGAATGTTTTCAACTATCAAAAATATTTTTTGCTTCATCAGAGTAACCTGTCCTGCCAAATTCTTAGGAACTCACTACAACAGTAGGATTTCATTGGATTTTTTTCTGTATTCAATAATAGTCTAAGCACAGGAAATCTGCAATCCTGATATTCAAGCTCTAGATTTTGTTCATGTTGTAAGCACTATAGATAAAAAGACCATTGGCTGGATTCTTTTTGTCCAAAATCTGGCACTTGGAAGAACACTTTGGTAATTCCCAACACTAAGTTGTTACACACAAAACATGAAAGAAAACTAAAATGTTTTGTTTCACCCATCCCAAATGTTTAAAAAGTATCATGTCAAAGAGGACCAAAATCTACAAAGGCAAGGGAAAAGGTGCCACTTTCTCAGACAATTTTCTCCACTCACTGAGGCATGCCTTTGAAGGGTTTGAAATAAGCCAAAATCCAATCATCCTCAAGACCTGAATTTGACATTTTCTGTCATCTACATCACCAAATTTACTATATATCCATTTAGGGTCCTTTAGTAAAATATTTAAACTGGTAGTGAAGAAAGGGAAGTGTTTTTCCAAACACAGCATCAGAAATTTTTCCTCTGTTCTTAAAGCAGAAGACAGTGGGCTTCAAGATAGCTGAACCCTTGGTATCTTAACTATTTCAAAGCAACCAATACCAGCCATTTGAGATGACAAATATCTTTCACAGCTGATGACAAATATGTTGAACAGCAGTTCCTTACATTCTTTCTCTGTATTTTATTTAACATCCATAGTCCAATATATTGCCTATGTTTTTTACTCAAAAACCCCGGCTCACAAGCTGCACTCTAGTTCGGCAGAAGATATTTTCAAATACTCTGTATTCAAATGGAGATAAAATTACATGAAACTAAAGCAGTTGAATTATTACATATCTAATGCACGATTATCAGTTCACATAAAACTGGCATGGAGTAGATAATGAAAATTAAAACTTACATTGGAAAAGATATTTGTCTTTTTGTATAAGAAGAGAGAAATGCTTACTTTTTTATTTTTTCTGTGATAATTATCCAAGTCTTTCAGGCATGTAAGCAACAACATAAATCAGTTGTGGCAACAAATCAGCTGTGATTACGCTAGTTAGAAGTATGACTATACGGAGGAAATTTGCGTAGTGAAAATAATCAGGTTTTTTTTCCTAAAGGTGTATGCACTTGTGTACAAACTCTCCCCAGACCTCTGAGAGAATGTAAAATAAAGTACTCAATCCCTCATCTTTAAATATATAGCACTTTTCAAAAGATTGCTGGCTTTGCCCTTCACTTTCTGGTCTATAATAACTATGTTCTTTCTGGCTAAATTTACCACCCCATTTTACAAAAAATAAACCTCACCCCATCTTCCAAAGGCAGAGAATTGCACTGCATCACAGTGGAGGGAGGAGCACTGCGTTGATCTGGTCTCACTCAGAGCCTCTTCCACCTCCAAGGGAGAGTTATGTGCAGTATGGCAGGAAAAGAGGCACGCAGAAGTAAGCAAGCAACTTCACCAATCCTTATAAAAACCTTAAGTTCAGATAAAAGGTAGATGCAAAACTGATTTCCTTTGATGCCTCAGTGATGGAACCCCCAGCCAGGTTTGCACAGCCACACCATATAAAGTTTTGTAGCCTTTGCTAGGGACTCCTTTCATTTTAAAAAAGATAACAACAGAAAAGATCAATCAATTTCAAAACTGCTCAGCCACCAGCAATACAGGGTTTCTAGCAGTGATGTAAAGATAAAATGTTTTCCCACGTACAGGCACATAAAAGAACACTTTTAAAGAATTATGATGCACACATCAGAATAATTTACAGTGGGCATTTCTAAAGAAAATAACTGATTTAGGAGACTTAAAATGAGTTCTTACGTATCATTAATAAGACTTCATCTGTTTCCTGACAGTTAAAGGTTGTAGAGGTTAATAAATCAATCTTTTTGATTTTAGAAAGAATCTTTGCCATCTCATCAAGTAATATTAAAGATAGTAATGATACTTCAGTTGAAATGTAGGCATCTTTTTATCATGCCGTTGTTTAGACTTCTTTGCAATTCATGGGCCCTCAAATAATGATAGTTCATAATGTTAAAGAACACTTAACTTCAAGAAAAATTTCAAGTATCAGAAAGTGTGGAAACATTACACAAGATATTTAGATCAAGACCGGTGAAACCTGTAAGCAATAGTTAAAGATCTTTGAGGAAGCATTTAAAATCACACATGGAAAATTGAAATCAGAAAATAACAAATAGAAGAAAAGTTGTCTGGGTTATTTCAGTAAACTCTTGTGGTGTTTTCATCTGAGATATTCTCATATCTTGGAAGTAAGAAAATACTTTCTTAATTTATGAATTGCAAAACATATAAGTCAAGTAAGACTAACAACAGTATGTATCAAATAAACTGAACATTCTTGCCATGGAGACCTGGAAAGTCTCCAACAAAACTTTCTCTTCTGTTTAGAATGAGACGTAGAATGGCATATTAAGTATAATTTTTCAGTATATGCCCTACAATCAGTCCCAAAAGTATACCCCTGACCTCAACAAGGGTTTTCATAGGAACTTTTCACTGTAACCCAGTGCAACAATAATTTCATTTTGGTAACCAACATACAGTCAGTGCTAAAATTCCTACTTCATATGCTGATGAGTTCAGCATTTATTTTAAGTAGGAATTCTACAGAAATTGTACCATGAACACAACTTTTCCTTGCTATGTGTGCACTGGAAAACTCCCTTTTTACATTATAAAAGTTTCTTTGCAAACAAGCAGTTCTACATGCAGACACAGACAAAACATTTTCTCAGTATTTCCTGTTAGAAATCTCTTTTCCATTCCTTATGGCTTCCACCACTCAGGATAAAGTCCTCCTCAATCTTCCTCAACATGAGTGTTTTCCAGAAGCTTAGGACCAGACTTCTTGGAGGAAGATACTACTGTTTTCCATTCAAAAAAAAAAAAAAAAAAAAAGCAGTTTTCACTTGTTTGAAGCTTACAGTGAGTCAGATCTCCGTAAGAAGCTCATCAATATTAGAAAAGTCTGCCCATGGTGAAAAGGAATATAATTTAATCCCCTTCTTACCTGTAGCCATTAATATAAGTAATCATTTAAGTGGTTCTAGCTTCCTTTAGTTAGCCAGAATGATCCATAAACCTGACATCATCTTCATGCTGAAGGAACTCCTCTCTAAGTGTCATGCTTCCCTTCCAGCATGTTTCAGAAATGCCTGTGAGAGTTCTGGAAAAAACAGAATATTAAGCCTCTGTAAAGTAGGTAACTTTTAAGAAGACAGAATTTGCAAGTTCTTACAGACAGAAGAGAAATTCCAATCTTGGCTGCAACTTTATTCTTTTGGACCACTGAAAATATTTCACATTTAACTTAATTTGACCCTCACAGGTTGACCAAAGTCACAACACAGTAAGTCACCCTAAATCAGCAAGGAAAATGTAGGTTGGGAGCTAAGTCATTCCCTTTTCTCCTGTTCTTCAGGACTTTTCCATGAGAAGCTAGGAAAGTTCAGCATCAAATGTATGCTCTCAACTCTGTTATCAGTGTTGGGGGTTAGATTTGGTTTTCTTTTTTCCCTATAGAATTTTTTTCCCACAAAGTCGCTAGGAGACTAATTGCTGGGCACTTATGGGTGCTTGACCAAAACAATACACCCTTTTTTTTTGGTCTCAGGGAGTTTTTCTCTCCGGGGGGGAAAAAGGTGATCCCTGATACCGCGAGGTTTTNTTGAATTTCTCCACTCCAAAGGGAGGTCTTGCCCTCCCTAGCACATACCTGTCTTTCAAACCAAGACAATCAGCGCTAAAATGTTTGCGTATTAGAATAATACCTTTTACCCTGAGTTTTCTTGATTACTGCAGAAAACCCAGATGAAAGTGAGAAACAAGAGGTACTATCACTCAGATTTTCAGGGCCACCAGTGACCTGGGCTGCTCAGTTAGGAGATCTCTCACAAAACTGCAAGCATTTCTTTCAGGGCTACTATCAATAAGGGGCAGGTTTGAAGCTATCTTCCCTGCCAATCAGAAACCTTCTAAAAGGGAGCTGGAAAGTAAGATATGACTCCTCATTACCACCAGATTGTCATTGCTAGCTTTATCTTTGATTAACAAAAGTTACTAAGGTACATTATTGAAATGTCAAAGTCAGATATTCAAAACCCAAGGAAATGCCAAAACTGAAGTTTGCCTTATAAAATGAGGGTTATAGTATCTCAGTATGTCTCAAGGTGGCTGTAAGAATAATGTTTGTGAAACACAAGGATAAAATAGTGACAAATGCTGTAGAAAAGGTCAGAGGAAATTAATACTTCTTTCTTCAGAGCTGGTTTTGAATAGGATGTTACCAAACATGGCTATAAAGACCAGCACTGCATACTGAACACTGAGGCAGTAAAGCAACCTTGAGTAGCTGCCCATTAAAGGCAGGATATATCCCACCTAAATTTAGCAATATAAAGAGTCCACTCTAATGTAGTCAGCTAGACTCTGCTCTTACTGAAGAGATGCAGACATCTCCAGCAAGTACTCATATGATCCCAAGTAGTCTTCTGAGATGAGCAGGAAGAATAACCATCCAGAGCTCCTTCTATTTCCCCCTTGACTCAAGACAAGAATTAAATGTCAGGTTTAAGCTAAACACCTAATTGGTAAGCAGCTAAAGTGAGATGAAATTAATTTGTCCTAAATAAGCACCAAATATCCCATGTATTAAAGGTTTAAAATAACCAAACAAAACAACCTAGTATATAACCTTGTAATTGCAGGGTTTTTATGATGTGTGTGCAAAGGGTACTTCTAATGCATAGTTTCATTCTGAAAATCTCCCAATTTTTAAAGACTAATTTTGCAGACCCTAGTGTGTGTCTTCTTATACAGAGTGCAAGTACATTTGCATGCTAATTAATTGGAAATACAAAAACTACATGAAACCTCTCTTTCTGTGCTTTACCAATTTTGATTTCCTTGTGTTCTGTATGACAGAAGAGAATCTCACTACATGCCTATTTAATTTTCTTTCCACCATCTTCCATGCTACACTAAAAGGTTTTCATATTCTAGTCACCAAATTCCATCACAGTAAAAATTGCATGAGGAAAACCCTGTACCTGATAGTTCCTCACCACAGGCTCTGCTACGTGGAAGTGGTAGTTTTTCTTGCTTTTGCTCCAAGAATGTTCATTTAAATATTCCAAACTAGAACAGATACCATAAGATGGGATGGGATTATTTCCTCATAATAAAGACTCAACTTCATTAAAGGCTCTGCTCTAAGAAAAACAGAATTACTCTTTAACCTTCCAAATGTCCATATTTTCTTTAAGAAAGGAGATATTAGTTTCCTACAATAAAACTCGTTTCTCAGGCAAATAAGATGACTCATCCACCCTCAGATATTTCATTTTGCCAAGAAAAACTTTTAAAAAGTCATTCCATATTGTAAAAAAATCAAAGTAGATTTTGAGTCAGCAGTTTGGCCAGGAAAAATGGTATGCCAGGTAGGGTTATGCTATTCGATGTCTGCTCCTAACTACAAAGAAATAATTATGGCAAACCTCTGGAACAAAGTAGACATCTCTACTACCCTTCTGAGAAAGTATGATTGCTTTGTAATACAGTGAAATCAATCATTTTCAGGAGCATCTGAATCACTCTGACGTGGCATAAGTGTTGCTGCTCCAGGGAGCAGACTCATACACAGCTGCTGGCATTTCACACACTACCACGGCTTTATGTGGCTGCCTACCCACTCAGAGGCAAACAGGGATACTCAGGAGAAGAGCAGATCGTATGAAGCACAAATCTGACATGTTGCTCAGGAAAGGAGGGAGGGCTTAAACCCCTGCCATCACCCTTGCCCTGGAGCTTGGAATGTGATTGCAAAGTTAGTCACCAGCTATCCAAAAAACAAGTACATGCTTAAAAGGATGAGATTTTGGCCCTGAGATGTTTCAGTTCCTACATAATCAAAATTTTTTGTTTGGAGCTCCTCTAACTGGAAACTGCCAAACTTGTGAAAATAGCATCAACCTCAAGTGAAATGAGCATTAAAATGCAGTCAGATCCTAACTGTCTGAAAAACAGACCCTTAATCTCTAACTCCAGTGATTCACAAGACTTTCCAATTCCTATTAGAAATAAAACCAAATAGCACAGCGTGAAGTTGATAAAGCTGATGGGATCTACAAGTCTGATATTTCACAGCTTTCTGTAAATAGAAACGAATTGACAGAAGCAGTACATGTTCCAATCACTGCTCATGAACCAAAAATTTTCAATCACTGGTTATTTAAGTTTCACACAGACATGCACTGTATTTCTAGGTTATACTCCAGAGATTAACTAACCTTTTTCTGAAAACAAAACTAATGCACATGCACAGCAAAATTTTCCCCATCAGATAGCAACCAATGGATTTAATTCTGTGTTAATAAGACCACTGTCAAATATACTTCACACCTGTCTGTTGAACTTTCTGATGTATGTAATAGTGCTATTCAAGGCTAATAGCTCATCTTTGCATCCTGCATGAGAGTAGGAACATGAGGAAAAGCCAGTTCCTCTTGCCACACCTTTCAAAATTTAGAGACCTATTTCTGTTTTGTTCAAGTCAAAACCAAAACTTTGAAAGAATTTTTTAAAGAAACCACATAAGTGTGCTTTCAGATTAAACCTCAAAATGCATAGCAGGCTTGTCTGTATTAGGATGAGGAGCTTTTGTAAGCACACTGAAGATGAGGGCTGTAGCATGAGGTCTTGAAGAGCCAGTCAAGTTTCTGCGCTGTCTGATTCAAAGCAGACTTTTGGAGAAGCAAAAGATTAATTCCAGTTGAGAGCTGGGAGATAAACTGCATCTCCAGATCTCAGTGCAGTGTCACAAGCACCATATTTTCTAGAAAAATGAAAAATAAATAATACTTTTTCCTCCGCCATTCACCTCCATCCAAAAAATATATCCAAAGCTGTTAGAATTCCTTGAAAATATCCAGGTTCTATAAAAAAACATGTTCTTCCCCAGATCCTTAAAAACCTCCACCTAGCTCTATAAAAAAAAAGCCTATAAAATATATCAGCACAAAATCAAGTCAGTTAATCAAGATGATCAAGAAAAGTAAAAATGTGCCAGTGGAGAAGGTGAACTGAAATTCCCATTTTCTTTAGAGATATGCAGGAAATCTGCTCATTTCAATGTAACAGAAGCCAGAAGAATGAGAAAAAAACAACCAGTAAAAAGCCCATAAGACGCATAGCTCAAAATTTTGAAAATTCCAACAGGGCTGGACATGTAACAGGATCCACAAGCATCTAATCATCTTGGGATCACGTAGAATCTTTCATCAAGTATATTTTTAAATGTTTACTTGTGAACCAGAAGGACTATCTCAAAGGCACAGAGAGCTGGCTAGAAAGTTTGGAGCAAAGTATGGTAAGGCATTGCTAGGCAAGAGAAGAGAGTCAAGTAACAAGGTCAAAGCAGCATCTATTGAGCCAGAAAGACCTAAAGTCCATCGCAGATTTAATCTGTTTATAAGTTAGGAATCAGAAACCTGTCAAGCAGACAGATTTTCTGCAGTTCTTTGACCAATGCTTAGCCCCAAAAGATACCAAAGTAGTAATCCAACATTACACTCATTTGGCTCACATAAAACCTAACCAGAAATGAATACTGTTTTATTCATATGGGATATGCACTTGAGCAGACATTGTTTTAGTTTTAATCCAAAGATTTTTTTTTTTCTTGAGAATATGATAAAATACTGATGTGATCAGAAACTGGAATTTCTCTTCCATTAGGGAACTCTTAACCCATGAATGTTTGTTTCCATGTCAGGGCAGACGCTTGCAATAGTTGCAAATTTTACTGAATGTGAAGTTGTCCCCTCCCTCCCTTTAAACCTCGAGGTGTCAAAACATGTTAGAGCCCAAGCCTGAAATGCTTCTATTTTATGTAAAGCCTTCAGGGGTATGGAGCTAATGATGGATCTCTCACAGCCTGGACCTTTCCACCAGACTGCTGCCCATGACTGCTGCAGTCATGACACTCCCGTGATACATGGAACACCTAAAAATGGAACAAAGGACAGTCTTATTTTGCAGGGGAGCCCAGAACACTTCGAAGAGGATGGATATGCCTCTTCACAGTGTGCTACAGCATTTCAGGCAGACAGACTTACAAATGAATTAAAAATATTTTCTCAGCAAAAAAATCAATGTTTCAGCCTACCAACATTCTCCTATTGATTATTTCAGTTTTGTAGAAACCAAATGCCAGGCACTCAGATTTACAATCTTTCCCCAATATTAGTATATACTTGCGCCTTTTAATTAACCCAGTGGTTCCAGTTAGTGCATATTGCAATAGTGCAAGTGCACTATCACAAATCACAGTATGGTTTTGCTGACACATTTGAATGCAGTGAGAATTTCACCAGGATTTTATGCACAGTTTGAAAAATCAAATAAAATCCATTTGAAAAATAAGAAGGGAATAGGCACTATTGGAGATAGGGCTAACAATTCATCTGATTCTGTGTCATTTTTATAATCCTAGCTTTTGAGCTTCTGTGGCCTTATATTGATTTTCTCTGTTCTTTCTCTACTTTTTTCTTTTTAAATTATGGAAAGTGAACACATTTAATATAAAACAGATTTTGCTTTATTTTTTCAGGTAAGCCTGTTAAAAGGAGAAAATACTTCATTTATTGCACACAGAAAAAGCATAACATTAGGCATTTGACATTAAATCTTGTAGATAAATATCGTCTCTGTTTAATTATCTGTTAAAAATTGATAGAAGGGTAGCATCAGCTTTTGAAATCCCCAGCAGCAAAACTCCCACTGATATCAGTGGGTCTAGGATTTCACTCAGAATTTACCTTTTTTTTTTCTTTTTGAACAAGCAGCATCTCTTCATGCAATAATTGGCAGTTATTAGTGTCAGTTTGGCAGACCCAAAGCTGCATGGGTCTGTGGGAAATTTATGCCTCAAATCATGCCTTGCTAAATTTAAACCTGTTGCATAATATGCAGATTTATTCTCATGCATGTAATGCAGCTAAGAATATCTGAAGTTCAAGGGAAGCTAATACACACGCAGATTAAAAAAGAGCATTTAGATGCATTTTGGGCTTTACCAAGTGGAATAAAAAGCGTTGATGACTCCATTTAGTAAAGCTATACCTTCTCCCAATCACTTCAGTGAACATACATTTAATTCACATGACCAGTGGGAATGGTACAAAGCACCACCAACATTAAAAATAGGAAAATATGAAAAGACAGACTTGCTTTTTGATTCCATTAAGCCATCACTTCAGTCCTAGCTCTGGGGGCACCCTTCTCTAAAACACTTCTGAGGAACTCTGAAGCCTGCTTTTTCCTCAAAATTTACAAACTGGATGACTTATTTCTACAAGGCCCTTCTGTATTTCATCTTTTTTTTCCTCCACACTACACATAAGAAACAGACCTTTTTTCTGTTTGATCTTGATGCCTGAAAAACTTTTCCCGTAATTAATATTTTTACTTTTGGTCTGAGCCTGAATACAAGAAAATACAGCACAGGTAGATATATCTATATCTTTTCAGAAAGCTAAATGGCAGTTTGATCCTATATGAATACTTATAAAAATTTCATCATCACTCATTACAAAGAACACAGATAAAATAAGAGGGTTGGATGAAGTCCCATCTCTTTGGTCTTCATTTCTAATGCGTATTCCAAAGCGAAAACTTCTAGAAACCTTGACAAATTAGAAAGGAGAATGGCTAAAGAACCATTGCCAGTATTTGGGGGTTTTGCTGGTTTGAGGGCTGGGTTTTTTTATCACCTAACTGTTATCACCAAACTTTTTCTGGAGTAATTCCCTGAGGATGAGATAATTCCTAACCTATAGCCTGATTCTCAAGGCATTGTTCATGTTCCTATTTCATCTTGAACTTGATCCATCAAAATGCCTTTAATATTAGCAGCCCAAACATGTTCCTAATTTACACAAAAATATTCCAGGCCCCCATCCAAATATTATGCTTCACATAAACCTCTTCCCACAGAATACATGCTTAAAAATTTAGCCTCCCGATTTTCAGTTTCAGACAAATAAAGGTTTCCTTTTGCTCTCTCAGGCCAGCATATCCACAAGCCCTCTGCACATGACATTTACTCTCACCTTTTATCAGGTATCCCAGCCCTATTGGAAACAGCACACTGGAAAGTAGTCCTACTCTGCATTAATACAAAAGACCTCCCAGTGACAATGTCAAAGAATTTACTGGTATCAAAAGCATGACATGGTTGGAAAAGGTAGGAGATATTCTTTCTGTGTTCTGAACCATTCCTTGTGTTTCAGTGCAGTGTGATACTGACGCAAGGCTATTAAGCCCTCTGATCTTGAGAGGATATCAGTTTGAGATTAGTACTCAATTACTTGACTTTTTGGTACAACCTGAGTCTGCTTGGATGAAACATAACACAACCACCAAATAAAATCCTCAAGATTACTTTTTCTTAAAGAAAAACCAGAATATGAAAACTTTCAAACAAAAGTTTAGGATTCTTATAGCAGAAAACCTCTCCTGAGATGAAATATGCATATTTTGAAAAATATGAAAAGGCACATGGAAAAAAGTGGTGATTGTTATTTATTGTTGCTATTGTTACTTACTACAAACCAGAAATAAGGTTTACAGGAAAATCTGAAAGAACTAAGTCCATGGTAACATACATGGTGATTGGCTCAAGATAAAAAATAACCAGAGCAGAGGAAGAATAAGAGACAAGTCGAAATATTGTGAATAGTTCCAAGCAAGAACTAAGCACTGAGGGAGAATTCACCTGTAATTATGGTGTTTGTTAGGAATTTTATGAAGGTTTCTAGGCTTTATGTCTAACATACAATTATATCCTTGTCATGAGTAGTGTATATTACTGAACAAGGAGTTCTGACCAAGAATAGTTTCTGCAAGCACACACCAACATGGTTTAGCCATGGAGAAAACTGGATCCCAAGCAACGAACATCTCTCAGCTTTTTTGGACGTAGCTTTGCAGGGGGAGACAAACCAAGATGTATCATCCCCTTGCTTAACTAATCAGCTGCTAAATGCAGCTATGATCAAACTCAAAAATAGCTACACTAGGAAACCTGGTGAAATGGTGACTTTGTCTCATAAATAATAGGGCTATAGATAAGCCCTGAAAGAGACCACACAGCAGAGTCCAGGTGTAGAATATCCACTAAGGCACTGACAGGGAGTGGCTTAAGCTTAACATGACATCTCCAGGAAGGCTGCAGAGCTAATCAATATACTTCCTATTTTTCATATGAATAAGGATGGCAGAATCCTCCTGAACAGATACATAATCCACTCTTGCCTTTTGGAATGTGTTCCAGGTCTAGCTTTCAAGACCTGGAACAATTCAGTGTTCCACTCATTCTCTGGTAATTTTGTACTTCACTAACTCCCTTTGCTTTGCCCAAGATATTTGATTTCTGGTGTTCTTCTGTGTGTCTGACTCACCTTTTTAATGGGTCAGACAAGAAAACTTCTCTTTCAACAAGTCCCTTGTTAAAACACACCTTCTTGAAGAGCATGAAAACTCTTCTAAATCTCATGAAACAAGTGTTTACAAAAAACAACAGATATGCAGCAAAATAGTGGAAATGTGATGAACACAAGTTTTTGTTCAGTACCTGCTGTTACATTTTCTCTCAGTAGCACCCCAGCTATCACAAAGCACAGAACCACTTTAAGAGAAAAATGTATCAAAGACAAAAATACATCACAAACAAAAAGCAGTTCAAAGGAATTTAATTTCTTTTTCATATTCTACTATTAGGATGCCTATTTAATCATTACTCTTTTTAAGTTCTTCACACCTTGGTCTAAATCTCCTTCACTTTCCTTTTTTTCTTGGCCTCTTACATTAGAACAGACAAGTTAATGCTGTTTACTTCCTCAAATAAGTATTCCTGACTTGTATAGCTGGCAAATAATTTATTTAAATGCTTACCAATAAGCAAAGAGAAGAGAATCTATCACTAGAATAATCTTGGAACCCTCCATCTGTTATAGATAGTGTGTTTCTGTTCAAACAAATGCTGGGAATGAACAATTTATTTCTCTGTTTACTTCCTAACCCATACCCTGCATATTTCATAATGATGGAAAAGCCTACAGATGAGTAACTAACCCCAGAGACAGCAGAACATATATTTCCAAGCTGTCTATAACTTCAGAGCCAAAGCACCAGCAGAAAAACAAAGGATCAAATATCCTAATGTGCTCTTGGTGAGGAGCAGCCAGTATTCTAAATTTCATCCTAACCCATCAGGGTAGAATTAAGAAAATTTGAGGGTCCTACTGACATTTTATTTGAGTTGAAGAATCAATGGCTTTGAAAAGACTCAATAGCACAATTAAAGCCAACACTACCTCATCTTCTGAATGGCTCCATTTGCTTAGATTTTGGGGAAAGGAATAGCGCATAGCACAATGGTCCTGACTTTCTGGGTCCTTTGGCACTAACCTAAATGACGTTACACTTTTAACAAAATGCAGAAACTGACACAAGTACTAATACTTTCCTTAGATGTGGCCTACCTGTAAAGACTAACACACAGGGCTAAGAGCAGCTCTTCTCATATTTTATCAGGATATTTTCAAATTGCAAACAACATAAAACTATTGCATTATTGTAATAGATTCGATTTACCTGTACATTGAAGTCAGTCCCCTCTTAGCAGGAGTTTGCTCATCTCCCTGATTAGATCTGCCATTTTTTATAAACAGCAACAGAACCCATCAACCACCTGGTGATCTTCAGCCAAAAGCTAGGAAATAAACTGGGATTTGCCACCAATGCAGGATGTACATACAGCATATCGGGGAGAGCAGGGAATTAAAATTAAGACACACAGGTAACTGATACCACACAGGGTGAGCCCAGGTGCTGAATCCGAGCTTACATAGGCTCCTGTGCAGTGGGCAGGGAGTATGTAGGTGAGGGTCCCAGCTGAAGGCCCGCAGGGCAGTTACAGCCTACAGGTGCCTGCAGGGTCCTGGCACACATGTAAGCACATGTATAGATGTACAAAGGGTTGGTTTGTGTTTAGAGTTCAATAAAAAGACATAATTGTGTCCTGGCTGTATGGCTTCTTGCATTAACTTAGAGGAGACGGGTTTAGGTTATGTGCTCCATAAATCAGGGAGAAAAACCTCACATTGCTTTCTCAGCTGATTGATTTTTTTTTTTTTTTTTCTCTGAGTTATGCAAGTCACTGTGCAAGCACACCTAGAGCAACAGGCAGGTTTCTCAGAGCACTGGAGCTCTTGAGCAGACTGACAGCCTTATTCCTGCTGAAAGCAGCAGCAGTTTTGCAATTTAGGGTAGGCAGGTTTTGAGCAAGAAAGTCGGGAAAGATCTGAAAGCCTTCTGAAGTTGACCTCCCTAACATTCCTAGAGTTCACCGGTTGTTCAAAAAGCACCATCTGAGATAACTGTGAGTCAGCCTGGGGATATTCATAGAATCATAGAATGATTTATGTTGGAAAAGATATCTAAGATCATCCAGTCCAACTGTCAACCCAGCACTGCCAAATCTACAACTAAACTGTGTCCCGAAGTGCTACATCCACATATCTTTTAACTACTTCTAGGAATGGTGGCTCTACCACTCCCCTGGGCAGCCTGTACCAATACTTGACAACCCTTTCCATGAAAAGATTTCCTACCAGTCGATCTAAACCTCCCCTGGGGCAACTTAAGGCCATTTCTTACTTGTTACCGGGGAGAATAGGCTGCCCTCCACCTTGCTACAACCCCTGTTACACAGTTGCAGAGCAATAAGGTCTCCCCGAGCCTCCTTTTCTCCGGGCTAAACAACCCCAGTTCTCTCAGACATTCCTCATAGGACTTCTGCTCCAGACCCTTCATCGACTTTGTTGTCCTTCTCTGGACACACTCCAGCCCCTCAGGGTCTTTCTTGCAGTGAGAGGCCCAAAACTGAACACAGGATTCGAGGTGTGGCCTCACCAGTGCCAAGTACAAGGGGACAATCACTGCTCTGGTCCTGCTGGCCACACTATTGCTGAGACAATAGGATGTCATGGGCCTTCTTGGCCGCCTGGATACACCGGCTCATGTTCAGCTGCTGTCAACCAGCACCCCCAGGCCCTTTTTCATCACGAAGATTTCCAGCTACTCCTCTCCAAGCCTGTAGCACTGCCTGGGGTTGTTGTGACCCAAGTGCAGGACCTGGCATTTGGCCTTGTAGTATGGCCTCAGCCAAAAGCAGTTCCTACAGGCAGGGGTCAGTCCTCTCAGAGCCTCTCCCCTCAGCAGGACGCTACATCAGCTCTGAGCCAGCCTTGAGGCCCACGGCCTTGGGGCCTGGCACTTGCACTAAAAAAACATGGAAGTAAGTACCTGACCCTGTCAGACCAATTCTGGAATTCAGCTTCAAACACTTAAAGTATCTTTGGGACCAATCCCTGAAACTTTCCAGGTCTATCTTACCTGGTCCGTTACAAAAAAGCGTGAGGAATGAGCAATGACTGTCTTTATGTTTTCTGTTTTCTATTTCCTCTAAACAAGTATTAAGCAATAAATGTTATCCTTTGCCTATGAATGCAATTTAGGAATTTCTTTTGAAACAGTGCCCAGGAGAGTCTTCCTTTCTTTCAGTCTTGCAGGCCAACCCACACAAAATGGAAGAGTCAAGAGATGAAGCCAGAGGAGGAAAGGGACAAGAACAAGAAAAATGTCTGAGCCACATCCAATACCCAGTGAAGTAGAGGGATTCTTAAACTGTCTCAATTCATTTGCAATATATAATGGGAAATAAGTAGTCCTAAAACACTCCTGAAGAAGGTCCAAAACAAGAAGAATGAGTCACAGCAAATATTGGGTTATCTCCAACATACTTCTATTTTCAAACTGTATGGTTCCTTCAGGGCTACAGCCAACAGCAACAGGGACCTCTCCTGCCCTCTCTGCGTCAGCAGAGACATCCGAGCACTACAGTAGATTTAAACGAGTTATTTTTCTTTACTCTCATGTTTACTTCCTTTCAGCAAGTGTGAAGTATGCTGCTTAGGAAACATGGAATCCTCTCCCCTCTTCACTGCTCTGCCTGTGCTTCTAGTGCCTAATGGTGTAACATCAAGGCTTTCAAGAGCTGCTGACCCCTTCAAAGCCTGTGCCTTTCAGTAAGTCAGTGCAAACTCGAGTTTAATTCACACAGAGAAACTCAGATTAACTTTATGAAGGAAAAACAAAAGCTGGATGAGATGCGGTTAGTCTTTCGTCTTTGCCCTCTGTAAGAGGCGGCTCGGTGGTGGTTTGCAAAGGTAAGTAGTGACTCTGAGCAGTCTGGTCCGGCGGGAGGTGTCCCTGCTCACTGCAGAGCATTGGGCAAGATGACCTCTAGCGGTCCCTTCCAACCCAAGCCCTTCCATGATTCCAGGGATTCCCCAGCTCCGGGATAACTGGGATTTTGCTGCCACCGTGTGGTCACCCCGCTCCGCCCGCGGGCTTCCCCGCTCGGGCGGCCCCACGGCGGCATGCCGCGGGAAAGGGGCCCGCTTCCCAGGCGGAGAAAAGAGATCTTCCCGCAAAACTGCTCCTCGCACGGACGTGCCCTCGGCCAAGCTCTAAGTACCACCCTAAGGCTAACCAGCCAAGCCCAACTGAGTTTGCTGCATGTTTGGGGAGCAGGGGGGATGCTCTCAGTAGATGAGGCTCACCGGTTTTCCCCAGTTTCAGAAGATGTTTTTCTCTGGTTTCTGATGGCTCTGCACTGGTGCCCCAGTGTAAACCATTACAGCTGGACAAACAGTAGTGCTCAGGACAGAAGTAGCTGCTTTGCAAAGCTGCAAAGGTCTATTCAATTTCCTCCCATAGATGGACAGTTGACGATAGTTCAAAATGTTTACTATTCAGACAGTTCTGACACAATCTTTTGGCCTTTGAGTGTCACAAACATAAACAGCCAGCCAAGTCCATTTCCTCATGAGGATTTACTAATGGTGGAAATGCCTCTGGAGCTTGTTACGCTGAGTATGGCCAGAGGATCAAGCACATACTCTTTAACCAGGGCATTTTTAGGGTTTCTTTTGGAGATCTACTGTAGCTGAATGAAAGAGATATTAAAATTCTTCCCAGAAATCCTACAGCATGGCTTTTCCTAAAGTGATCCTATAGCATCCATCATGAAGTACAGCCCAACTTGGCCCAGTGCAGGAATCTGTAACATTCCAGGACAGACCAGTGCGCTGGCAAATGAACTTGGCTATCCGCCAGTAAACCCTGGCTCACAGTGTGTGAGCCACAATACTACCTTTTTAATCTGTTTCTAAAGAGGACAGTGTTGTTAAAGACCAGGAACAAATCATTCAGTACAGAAATGAGGATGTCCCAGTGACCTGGTGACCAGGTACACGTTCTTTCTAGGAGCCCTGTAAAATTTGTGGCTCTAAATAGTAAATACAGCTAAGATTTTAAGTAAGCATAATTATTTCAGACAAGGTGACCCTTGGGAAGGAGATCTTTTATGTCAGTCCATTTCTTAGCAGAAAGGCACTCATTCAAAACACAACCATCACAACCAATCATTGCCAGTCAGAGGAGAAACAAAGACTAATTAATTGAATAAAGGCCAAGTTATTCACTCCTATTATAAGCATGACATTGGCAAGAATCCCAAATGTATCCACCGGTAACTTCACCTAGTTTGTTGGATATTGCAGTTGCCTCTAGGGGAGCATGATCTATTATTTTCAAGGGCTTCACCAATTGTTATTCTGAACACTTTCTTCCACACACATTTCAGCTACCTAAAACAGAACAAAGGTGTCCTCTACTCTCTTACCACTTTATATTGCTGAATAACAAAGAGAATGTGTCTGAATCTGGAACAGATGTAAATAGAGAAATTACTACTCCTTGTCTTCGTTGCTCTGTTAGACTCCCTATACAATTTCTTAGCAGTCTTAGGAATCTGCTTTTCTTAGAACTTCTGCCTTTTTTTTTTTAAATTCTAAATTCATCTGAATCCTTCTCTCTGTATTATTGAAGAAATTCAGCGAGAGCTATTTCTATAAATTCCACTCCCACATAGTCTGCTAAGAGGGACTTGTGCAATGAGTAATTTGCCTACATAAATGTGAAAAAATGCACTGACAAAAGCTGACTTGCATCCATAGCAAAGGTTGTTATTCTCTTTCTTTTCCAAAAAGGGAAACAGAGGCAACTCCCTTATGTTCTGATACAGAGTGAAAATCAGTAACATCCCCCATCTAGCACTTATATTAAAGGTATGCTTAAGACTATTCTTTTTTAAACCAAAAGATGACTTTTGGTTTAAAAATACTCCTATAAATACTCCTATAAAATAATTAAACTGCAGATAGAATTATTGCTTTCTGACACTCTTTCAGAATTCATTGTATACAAAGAGTCCATATCAAGCTCAATGTCAGCAATCCATCTTCCTCTTCCTATCCTTCCTTCCTTCCTTCCT
>WBMY01014342.1:2540307-2551941 GCA_013397315.1 Donacobius atricapilla
TCCTTCCTTCCTTCCTTCCTTCCTTCCTTCCTTCCTTCCTCTCTTCCATCAAACTCAAAACATCATGAGAATTGACTCCGAAATGAATTCCTAGAATACATTTTATGTCTTATTTCAGTCCAGAGATTGTTTGATGGCATTCTGAACTCCAGGAAACAGTTCATTAGGCATGAAACAACTGACTGCTGCTTAGAGCAATAACATTTAACACCAAAACCCTGACAATTACAAAAAGAGAAAACTACAGAATTATATTAACTATCACATGGATGTCCAGCTACTTAGCATCTGATCTGCTTTACAGCACTCTAGGAGAACAAGACACATATTAAAAAATATTAGTCTCTTTTTCAATTAGCATTAGCATTTCTTCTGCTAATTTCATTAGCATTTCTTCTGCTCTTCATGAGTATAGGTCTTTTTTCAATCCATCTTATTGCTATTTTATTTAATTTCATTCCTATTATATTTTCTTGGACATCCTGGGCTGCAATAGCTACCAGTTTGATATACCTGTATATTAGCTATCATACTGAAATTATTTGTGCCCCCTACACAGAGGTACTGGCTATTAAGCAATTGATATTGGCATATTTCTTTACAGTTCAATAACTGCAGGTAGGAAATTGGCTTTCTACTGAGTTAAAATTAATCATCATTGTTACAAAATTTGGAATGGTGTCTACTGCCCAAGCAGAAACTATTGCACATTTTGCTTAGATTATGAAACTGCCTTCATCCTAGTTTTTTCATTACTGTTGTTAGCTTTAGAAAACAAATAGGAGCCCATCTTTAAATAAAAATAAAATAGACAAAAGAGGAACTAAAGGTATATTCCTGAAACTGTGATAGATACAGAATCATTATTACAAATCTAAGCTGATTAAACCTTAAAGTCTTTACGAGATTGCTGGAAATATCCAGAAAGTAGAAATATTTTCACTGTGGTCTTAGCTGTGTTAAATGCTAATTCTACCTTCAATTTCCTATTTTGTGAAAGCTACCTAGTGAGTATAAGCCAACATTGCTACAGAATCCAAATCTTGAGAATTGTTACTCCCCGAACATTGTAAGAGATAAGGGAAATTTGACTGTGTCCAGATGACAAGCAGAAGCCCTGGGAGACTTGCCCAAACTCACGGTGCTACTTAAAGATCAAATGACATTTTGTTCCAACTGAAATATGACTTACATATTGAAAATGAAGGACAGTAAGAATAGTTATAAATTAAGTTTCACAGAAATAAGATGTAGTCTAGGTGTTTTAGGTACCATGCAACCACTTTTATCCATTTTTTACTGCTACAGAAAAAGCTAAAGTGGTGTGTTTTCACAATCCATTGCCCAAAGAAAATTGGAGGAAATCAGAGAGATAAGGATTTTTATATTCCCTTAAAAGCATTAATAATTTCCATTCTGCAGCATACTCCACTGTATCAGCTGAATCTGAAACACTGCGCTTCTCTTCAAAATATGCACTTCTATAAAACAAGGTTTATACATTCCAAAGTTTGGGATGTTTATTGCTTTAAAATGATACTTACCCCCATGATTCAAACTAAAAAACCATAGCCAAAGTTGGGCTTTTTTTTCTTTTTCAGAAAGCAAAAGCTAATGTTTATGTATTATTTACATAAATTAGGAAAAGATGTAAGAGAGCAAAGACTGAAAAATAAAAGGAGGGAGAGAAAAAGTTATCAATTCATTGTACATTCTTCTCATTCTCTGATACCACAACATGTACTGTCAGCTTCAGAATGAGGAGCATTTGCCAGTCTAAATCCAACAGTTTAGGGGAGAAAAAGGTATTTGGAAACCTTTTCTCAGAAATCGTCCAGGGTAGAAATGCTCCATACAGTCCTCAAAAACTAGTAAAATCCCTCCTCTCCTGAATATATTCTAATGGAACACTAGCATATAGCTGAAAATATAAATAAATCTAGGATTTTTTTCTGACATCAATGATCACTGTAAAGCTTTACTAAGCAAAAAAGTATATGTTTAACAACAGAGAGCAAAATCAATTCTTTTCTAAACTTATACCAGTTTTTTTTTTCATATTACCTGAAAAGCCATACATCTCTGAGATACTGCCCTGCTTTGCTTTCCAAAAGTCTACCTCCTAGAACACTTCCAACAATATTTTAAAATCAGTAGAGCTTCTCATGTTTCTTATCACAGAAACTTTTCTCTCTATTTCAACAAACATACTCCACTACCCAACTGTCCTTAAAGTCTGCTTTTGAATTCCTTTAATCACAAAAGGAAAGACAAATTAGGCCACAGAGAATTGGAAACAAACTCCCTGAGTGTTTTTATACCAACTGTTTTCCTATTCCCCTTTTGGTCCCAAAAGTCCAAAGGGTGGTTCCACAAAGATGCTACCCCAAACACTCTGACAGCACCAAGGGACTTGGCACAGACCCCCAGCATGGATATCCCATCCATGGCCCTGGCTGTCAGGCATGGTGGGAAAGGCAACAGGACAAGGCTGATCCACAGCCACCCGTGGTTTTGTAGTACACATTTCTCACTACAGACCCACTCATGGCTTGAGAGATCATGAAATATGATCCAAAGTACACTCAGAGTACATGCTAGAGAAAGGCAAACTATCATCAGCTGGTAAGCAGGAAATCATGCTGACTTGCATCTAAAGATAGTCTCTGTGTTAGCTTTTTGTTCAAAAGAATGGCACAGATGCCTTGAAATAACTATAGTATATACCTATTGTTGATTTTTATTATCATATTGGTAAACTATTAATAACTATTTTATTTTAAACTATTTTATTTTCTACTGAAAATAAATCTTTTGCTCAGGGCTTCTTTCAAGTTTTAACTGGATTTAATTAGAAATAACTTATGAACTGGAAAGACATTATATTATAAATTCATTCAGTAACCAAAAATATGCTGTATACCTAAGTAAAAGCTTCCTCACGCTGAATTAAAGTGAGCTGCAGTAAACTAACATGAGAAATATTTGCTCTCTACACTTGCAGTTCAGGTAAGTCACCATAATTCCAATTTTTATTTCAAATGCATTTATTTCTAAAAATATTAGCTTAAGTTAAAATCCTTGATTCAAATCTAAATAATATTTTAACCAGCTGGAAAGCAGGTTGACAAAAAAAGTCCAGTGGTCCTCATGGACCAGCTGCCTTTGCAGTAAAGAAGACCAAAATCATTGTGGGCATCAGGAAGGGCAGCAGAAGCAGCTCATGTGAAATGATCCTTCCCCCAGACTCATCAGAGACATATCTGCAAAGCTGGGTTCAGTCCTGGGCTCCCCAGTACATGAGAAACATGTTCATACTGGAGTAAGTCCAGTGAAGAGCCACAAAGTTGATAAAGGACCTGGGACATCTGACATGGGAGGAGAGGATGAGGGAGCTGGGACTGTTCGGCTTGGATGAGACAAAGTTCCAGTGAGGTCTTATCAACATGACTAAATACCTGATGCAGGAAGGAAGAAGAGGGAGCCAGACTCTTCTCAGTAGTGTCCACTGAAAGGATGAGGCAATGGCCACAAACTTAAATACAGGAAATTCCACTAAGATGTGGAAACTTCTTAGAGTGAGAGTGGCCAGGAACTGCCATGGGTTGCCTAGAGAAGTTGTGGAGGCTCCATCCCAGGAGATACTCAAAACCCAGCAGGACACAGCCTTGAGCAACCTGCTCTAGCTGGCCCTGCTTGGAGCAGTGGGGCTGGCCTAGGCAATCTCCAGCCTCAGCCACTCTCTGATCCTGCCTGAAGCATTTGGCTCCCACAAGTGTGTTGGACCACTTGGGAAGTATGCTCCAAAATAAACACTCTACCAGCATCTTCAAGTTTTGTTTATGAGATGGTTAGTAATTCTAGACTTGTAACCCTAAACATGAAGCTTTTTTAACCCAGACTCTCTCAATTATTGAAGATGAAAAGAGCATTTTAAGGGAGAGCACTGTTTTAATGTGTTGGTCAATTTCCTCACTTAATAGTTTAGCAACACAGATCTATTTTCCATTTATGTTTGCAGCTACCATAATAAAGCAGTAATTAGCAGTAAGTAGTCCCTGATCAGCTCAGTGAGGTATGTGATAAAAAGAGATGATTCAAAAAAAGTACATAAAAATGAAAACTATATGAACAAATTTCAAATAGACAGGGGTTAAACTTGGCCTCTATTAATTTTTTTTAAAGTCCAGATTCCCTACAAAGTACACTACAACTTGATCTAGGTGTCTTAAAATGATCCATAATCGAAACACCTAAAATCATTATTGTCACAATAGTTATTTTCATGGTTTAAAGGTTACATGCACCTGATGATTAAATTGCAGTGGGCTGAAGAGAGAAAAATCTTTTAATCATTTCAATTTCTGTTCTATTTTTCTCTGTGACAGTGTCATCTATCTTTTCATGGCTGGCACACTGCAGCCTGCACCCAACACTCCTTGGAACACAATCTCTGCTATCAGAGGGAAAAGAAGGCATCTCTGTCACAGTATTAATTCCCGGTTTGCAGCTCAGTAACAAGACTAGGTGAGTTTAGTTAGACTGTACTTCCAGTCCACAATAATGCAGCACTATCTAATCTTCTCTTATTCTGCCGAGAATCACAACTACCTGAAAAAACACTGTCTCCAGAAGAAACTTGCTGGATGATTTCCCCACATTCACCCCACTCCTTCTCTCTCTCTCCTGGAGTCTGAATTCTTTAAATCAATTTCTTTTTGCATATAATTTGCAGAGGGTATTGTTGAATTGTATATTCTGCCTTTTATATTGCATGCAAGCCAGATTCTCATTCATTGTACTGCCACTGTTAATTAACATAAGCTGAGAGAGTTGTTGGTATTTTCCCTGACAGCAAACTCCCATACTCAGTCTTGCTTGTATGCTTTCACATTTTCCCTTTGGTAATATATCATTTTATTTTCATGCTTATCATTCATTAGCCTGTTCTGGGCTGCACTGTTCTGTATGAACTCAGCTTCTGAAATAGTCTTAATCATTCTCCTACTGCATTTTTCACAACAGCCTCTTTAACTTTCCATTCAGTAAAGACAGCAAATGCAAAAATTATGCTGTTCAATATCAGCATTCAGACTATTTGTGTAAATAATGAGATTTTAGGGTAGAGCTCAGCCTCATGATAGCCCATTAGTAAGCTCATTCTGGTATGAAATTTACTTACAAGTGCAGCTACTTTTTATGTAATTTATTTTAAATCTCGTGAGTTATTTTGCCTCCACTTGCACAGGTCAAAGGCTAAGACTGACAATTTCTCAAAGAACACTGGTGAAAAGTCTTTTAATGAACTAACCCACCAATGGGAATATCAAACTGTGCGCACATCTGTGCTATCAATCCAGTCACTATTTAGCTAAGATGCTTGGCTGGTGCCAGAAGGAATAGACAAAGTCCTTCACTTTTTTTTTTTGCAAAACTACAGCCTCATCAATATGTTGGCTTTAGGTATAGTTCAGTGTTCCTGTTCTTTCAGACTTATTTCTTGAAGACAATTTTTTTTTCCCTAAAAGAGGTCTTGTTTGACAAATTTTGTTGGTTCTACTTTTCCATTTTGGCAGAAAAACTAGACACTTCCCAAGATACTTATTCCTTTGTGTATAACTATTTTTGAAATCTTCAGTGTCATACTCGAATATCTACCTTACCATGCTTGTACAAAATCTCAGAACAAAACAGGTCATGACCAACTAATTCTATCTCTGTGCCACACAGAAGATGTACAGGCCGTGCTGTATGCATCCTTCAATGTTAGTCCATGGCTAACAAGGAAATACAACAAATGGAAATGAATAAAGATCAAAAGAAAATGAACCAGTGCCAGAAATCTCATTAATTTCTGTCTATATTATTGTCCCCTGAATATCACCTGTGTGGAATAATGTCCATAAATCTATGATATTTGAGACAACTCACCATGTTGTCTCAAAAGGCAGAATTCTCTATGTGCAGGACAACAAAGGGGAGCTCAGTCATAAATCTTGTAATTACCATGCAGTTAACTCATCAGATGTGGAGTCCTAACTTGTTAGCCAGTCTCTCTTCTGTATAAATGATTCCAAACAATTTCTTTGTCACATGCATAGAAAAATTTTTTCTAACATAGTTTAACCATGTCTCCTGCTCTAGTCAAGAACAAAAACTTCTCCATCACACAAAGAATAGATCTTTTATTTATTTTTATTAAAATGAGTAAAAGAAGTTCCCTCCTTCTAAAAGAATTACTGGCATAAATGTTAGGGCGAATAAAGTTCTTATGTATCAAATGAGTAACTCCCAAAGCTGAGAAAAGATTACAGAACACACCAGGGATAGCAATACAGAAAATCATCGTTGGTGCCATTTTTTCACACCATTCACAGCATAAGTTAAACACTTGCAAAGCACAAAGTTGCATTAGTGCCCCCAAAGCCAAACGAATTTGTGAGTGCTATACGCCGTTTGTCAGTTTTCCACTCCTGAGCTGTCAACGGAACATAATTGAGATCAAACTCTGCCTCTGTTTTCTCTAAGTTTAGAGTAGGTGGCAAAATCCCATGGTAGCAGGACAGTGCAGTAAAAGCAGCTTCAATAGCTCCTGCAGCCCCCAAGAGATGTCCTGTTGCTCCTTTTGTTGAGGAAACTGCAATATTTCGTGAGTGATCTTTAAAAAGTCTCTTGATTGCTTGATTCTCAGCAGCATCTCCTAAAGGCGTAGAAGTTGCATGTGCATTGACATATGTTACATCTTGAGGTTTGATCCCAGAATCTTTTATTGCTGCAGACATGCACCTAAGGAAAAAAAACAACAGAATGCTGACTGGCCCAATGTATTTTTGTCAAATTTACAAACCAAAAGAAAACGTATAGGTTGTTTTAAAACGTTTGTCAAATGTGAAAATCTGCTTTAGTAGAGATGTAAATGACAAGAGGTTAACTCATCTCACTAAGCACATTAGCATCTACATTAGGTCCCAGAGGAAGACAATACAAGAGAGGCCCACTATAAAATCAGACCTACTGTTAAAAATTCCACAGCTAGGAAAAATACAAAAAAGAAAAGAAGACATGAAAATCAGTCTCTACAGACTCCATTAATGTATCAGACACCCTTCTCACCAAAACATTTCAAAACATATGAGAGAGAAATAACTACCAATATTATTACAAAAATTTGGATATGCTCTCCCCAACAAAAATACTGGGAAATGAAAGAAAAAATCTGCAGTCATCCTCCCTCCACATGAACATCTTTCATATGCTTTCCAGAGATTAGAAAATGTCAAGGAGATGGCATAAATCCCTGTATTTCATTTTATAATGAAATTTACTGAGAGTCACACTCTTCTACCCCGGCATGGTATGTTTTGTTTGACTCCTGATGACTTGTGCACTGTGACCGTCTCTTTAAAACATGGGGGGTTTTTTATTAAAACCATTGAAGGATCAACACATTTCCATCCTGCAATTTCTCAGATTTCCCTCAAAGAAGGAGATGAATCAGACATCTTTCCTTGCACATAACAACAAAGCACCTCTGAGCAAAAGACCACTGACCCTTTTGAAATTCATGAAAAATAAGGAAAAAAATAAAGCTCAGAAACAGATAGCACAGGCTTCTGGAGAAATTTAAATGTCTCTGCCACAGCCTCCTACTCTTAGAGGCAACCAGCTTAGTTTAGCAAAGGGTAGAGGCCACTTACACTCACTGTCACTAGATAGTGAGCCAATACTCAGGCAAAAGATTACTGATAACTATGCGATAAATTAATTTAGTTAAATACATTATCTGCAATGAACTTACTCACTTAAGGAAATGCCAGATTATTTGTGTAGGACACTCTTTATACCCACAATTCTGAGTCTGGCTTTGCCTCTCCTTTCCTGCTGGTTTATTCCAACATACATATTAGCCTACAACAGAAGTAGTCCTTAGAAGATGACAAAAAATATATTCCTCTGATTTTTTTGATGTGGCAAATGAAATTCCTACAGAAAAGTGAGATAAGTACAAACATTCCAGATTTAATCCATATGCCACTTCAGTAACAAAATACTGGCTTGAAGACAGTATTAAACTGTATTATCTTATCTCAAGGGCGGAAATGCTCAACATTTTGGAGATACTCAGATTAATTTTCAACTCTTCCTACTGTGAATTTAATTTATATGGTACTGAAATAATAAAATACACAAAAGTTCTATTACAATATATTGCCACATCATCTCAAGGGTAAACAAGTCTGAAAATATGAGATAAGACACTCCTGATTACTCATGTCACACCTAAGTCTGCAGAACAATTAAATATAAATCAAAAAGCATAGATGGAAACATGGTATATTTACACTTCTAGAAAAATCTGTTAACCTTATAAAGACACAAACACAGCTTTACAATACCATGCATAAGTTTGATCTATTTGTACAGTGATATATGGAATTTTGGTACTAAATATTCACGTACATTCAGAATAAGGCAAACTAAATCTTTACTTTACTTTTCAAGATTTCAATGCCAGCAATAGTACTCAGCCTACACGAAGCTCTCCAACTTACACGTGTAATTTAGCTGACGATTTAATTAGGTCAATGATAATGATCAGATGAGTATAATCTACTTGTGAATGGGTTTTGATGAGATAAACACTGATGAAGCTTTACCACCTCCCTAAACAGTGCTCAAGTATATTTCTGCTATGCCCCTTCACCAGTACTCTTAGCTGCATCCAAATGAAGAACTGAATATTCTAACAAACTAGATCTTCTAAGTGCTCTACAGCTTTCATCACCTGAGATTTCTTGCAACAAATAACACACTTTTGCTGGGGGGGGTCTACCTTCTCGATGGAAAAAGAGTGAAGGAGAACCTGAAAAGACTGTATCTCACCACAAACATCTTAAAAAGAGGTTTCCATTGAGACTTACTTATATGAACAGCTGTATGCAGCAAAGGAAAAATGTTTTTACACAGAGGAAGTTTTCATAACTCTATGGAAAAAGGTTGATTCTATCAAGAACTGGCCTTCACCCTCCTACTAAAAAAAGAGAATCGGGGCACAACGTTGCCAGAAGCTCTTTCATTTTTCAGATTTTCAAGGTTTTGGAATATTAATTCAAGACTAAACATCCCTTCTTTGTGAAAAATATACAATGACAGAAACAAATGTACCCACTAAAATTAACATATGAAGCAGCCATTATAATCAACATAGCGCTCTTACCTGAACGCACCATCTCCCTCGGGATTAGGTGCTGTTATGTGGCAAGCATCACCGGACAGTCCGTAACCCAAAACTTCTGCATAGATCCTAGCACCTCTTTGTACGGCATGTCCATACTCTTCCAAGACCAGCACAGCAGCACCCTCTCCCATAACAAACCCCTCCCTCTGCGAATCAAAGGGTCGACAGGCTGTTTTAGGGCTCGAGTTAAAACTCGTGCTGAGGGCCCGGGCTCTTGCGAATCCAGCCAAAGACAAAGGACTAATGCAAGCCTCAGTTCCTCCAGCCAACATGACATCAGCATCACCAGCAGCAATGAATCTAAAGGCGTCTCCAACAGCATGTGCGCCTGTGGTACAAGCAGTCGACACAGCATGATTCGGCCCTTTCAGTTGGTATTTAATGCTGATATGGCCTGCTGCCATATTGACTAAAATCTTTGGGACAAAAAACGGGCTGACCTTATTGTAACCCTTTGTTTTAAATAAGGCAGCTGTGTCAGAAATTTCTTCCAGTGGAACCATTCCCATCCCAATTGCCACACCAGCAGTTAAATAGTCCTGTTCAGACTGGGGAGACCAGCCAGAGTCCTTCATTGCAAGCTCTGCTGCACTGATGGCCATCACCGTGGCAGAACTCATGGATTTGATCTCTGACTTTGACACAAAGCTTTCTTCACTGAATTCACCCTCCTTGTTTCCCCTTGGCACGCATGCAGCCACTCGGCATGGGATGCCTGCATATTCTTCCCCATCTAGAGACGTAATCCCACTGCCTCCTTCCAGAAGGTGCTTCCACACAAACTGCGTCCCCACACCAAGAGGGGACACTAAGCCAATACCTGTAACAACTACTTTCCTTCGACATGCAGGCAGTGACTTGCTGAAAGCCCTTGTGTGGTTTTGTAAATGTAGACTTAAGTTCAGACTCCGGAGATGAAGATTTGCAATCTTTAACAGATCCTGTGAGCACTGTGAGAACATGGTGGCAATAATCAAGCACATTCCTGTAAATGGAGCAGGGTGGAGGGGGTGGGGAAAGACAAACACAACAATAAAGCAGCCAATGTGGAAAACCTTCCAAGAATATTAAATTAATAACCTGCTTTTTACATGACAACCTATTTTCAACCCTGAAGAAAGGGATATAGATTCTGTGTCTGTAACAAGCTATAGTATGAGTTATGGCAGATAATGACAATGAAACAAGTTCACTTTGGGAATGCCTCAAGTGGGCTATTCTAGCTTAAGCTGCTGATAAATATGACTTTGCACCACTGTGGACTGTGAAGGACTCTCTAGTTTTGCTGAAAAATTTCCCTTGGAGCTTTAACCACCAGCTGCCTGGAGATAGAAACAATGAGCATTAACAACTTCATTCCTCCAAGGGAAAAATTAGGTGTTCACCGGTAAAGTGTATGTCCCACCATTACTAAGTAGAGGATATTGTCATCTCAACCTTCACATCAGGAAGAACGGTCTAGAGACCTGAAACAGGAGTCAAAAAACTTGTCCTGGTTCTGCTACCAATGTAATTAGACATCTAGGACAAGACTCCTTCTTTGTCCACCTCCACCTACCCTTTATAAGTCTTGGGTCATAACACTGTCAGGGGACAATATCTCAAGTAGTTTGAGCAAGATGTGGAGCACAGCACCACCTCTGCTGAAGGTAACTCCACCAGACCCTGCATAACAAGAGGCACGGCAAGTGATGGCAGAAGGCCTCTGCTGAGAAAAAGGACTTGAAGAAGAGCAGAGGACTATGCCAAGCAGTGATGGTGCTGTACTGTTCTGTAGTCCCTTTCCCTTGCCTTGGCCGCCACTGCCAGGTCCAGAGCCAGTCTGATTGTACATATCTGATGTGCTGGAGCAGGGCAGAGGCTGCAGTACAGCTCTGCCAACACCCACAACACAGGCTTCAACAGGTTGCCTGCTTTTTGCCTTGTCCAAAGAGCAACTTGATATCCCCAGCTCTTTGGTAAAATGAAGAGAGCTGTAAGAAGACCATAAGGGCTGCTGGGCATGCCTGCTAAAACACCCAGCAGCATTACTAAAAAATGTCATGGAACCATAGAAAGGCCTGGGTTGGAAGGGATCTTAAAGATCATCTCATTCCAACGATCCTTGCCATGGGCAAGGANTATATAGAACATATTATGTACTATATAATACAAATTATATATGTATAAAGAATATTATATATTCGATATATAATATAGAATATTAAACACCTCTGCAGTCATATTATATGCATATTTATAGAGTATAATGTATTACGTTTTATAGATACACTATATATGTTGTATACCATATACAACGTGTAAGATAATGTTTTATACGCATATATATACGTATAATAATGTGTATTTTATCAGTGTATGTACAGATATCTCAAAATGCACATATAATATGACTG
>WBMY01014342.1:2553074-2595942 GCA_013397315.1 Donacobius atricapilla
CCGCGCTAAAACCCCCGCCTCCCTCCGCCCCAGCCCACAGCAGCGCCTCCGCCGGCCGCGCTCCCCCCCGCCCCGAGGTGGTTCGCTCTGCCTCCCTCTCGCGGTCGGACGGTGCGAGGCTGCACCACTCCGCAGGCGCGGGGGGAAAGAAGCAGGAGCGCGGTCTGCGCGGCCCTCGGCGCTTCCTCCCGCCCCGCGGGCGCCGTGTGGGCGGGCAGGCAGCGGCGTCGTGTGGCTGGCCCAGAGACCCGGAAAAGGCGATGAAGTAATTCCCTTCCCAAGCCACGTGTTTGGGTCGCGCACAGGAGGAATACAAAAACCCCAAACCCAAAAGCCTTCAAACAAACACTCCGGTGGAGTAATACACAAGACCTTATCCGGCACAGACTGCCATGGCAGAGCGTAAAATATTTGTCAGTCTCATCAATAGAGACATGAATTAATTACTTTGAGAGTTTACTTGTTAGGTGATACCTTTATATCATTTTAGTATACAGCAGTAAGAAAACTGAAATAAATTTACCCCCACACAACACAATAATGTTTATTAGCTGTAAACACAGCTACTTAAAAATACAAACTGTAGCACAATAATGAGGCACATACTGCAGGAAAAAAGCCAAAAAGGAGATAAATGCAATATTTAATAAAGAAAAAATAAACGTGTGCACTTTTTTTTTAAATGAAGAGCCTGTTTGCAATATTTAATAAAGAAATAAATAAACATGTATGCACTTTTTTTTTTTTTTATGAAGAGCCTGTTTTTCATTTAGAAATAAAATTCCTTGGGCATTTAATGCATTAGTGATTTATTGGAAGCTGGCACTTGGTTTTCTAAATTTTTCACAGTGCTTGCCTATGAACGCTTCCAAAGCATTGTTTACAAATGGCATACTGAGATGCATTATGTATTTACAGGCATACATGTATAGCAATATAGTTTATATTCCCTAAGGCAGCCAACATTGAGAGTCACATGCTTACATGAAACACATGGAAAGGAAATCAAACGCTGAAGTAGCAGCCAAGGAACATGGCATCATCTTAAATTAAAATTTTATTCCTTTGGTACCAGTTCCATGATCCTGAAGGCTGAAATAGTATCTTTTTAACTATGATAGTAGGAATAATAAATGTAATCTCAGCAAAAGCGAACTACCCTGTGTTAATCTCAGCTTTTGTGAGGGATATGTACCACTATCTTAAAAAGTCATAGAAGTTGAGCAACGACCTGTCAGAAGCAGGCAGCAGAGATATAGTGTAATACCACCTAGAAAATCAGAAGGCAGCTTGAATTTTAAAGACCTCATATGCTTGGAACTCTTTAAATCTGCATTCCTAATGAAGCAAATCTCCACAGGCCTTTGTGTCCAAGGTTCTTCACCGCAGTTCTTTCAGTAACATCTCAAACCAGACATTTAGAAGAAGAAGACCAGTTTTTTTTTTTCTTCTCTGGGATGGGCTTTGGGTAGTGCAGGGCAGATGTTGCGGCAGGGGCGAGTCATGGCAGTGACGTTCTGCTCAGGCAACCCAGGTGAGCCTGAAGGTGCAGCACCCTCAGTACTGTCAAACCAGGGCACTACAAAAGGGGATTTATATCCTTAATGACGTTACTGCCTGCCAAGGGGCTCCTGATGTTGCAAAATATGGGATAGGTAAATATTTTCCTAAGAAATTATGTTCTTTGATGTTTGATCTTTGTATACTTTCAAGCCAAATCAACCAGAAAGGAGATTTAAGCAAGCTCTAAGTTATGCCCAGGTGTTAGAAAGACAAATTGCTCGTTGACAGAACTGCTTTTTTAGCACTCCACATGTCTCAATGAGAAACCTCAAAGAAGCGGAGGTTTACAAAGTTTGGGAAGAAGGATGTACCACTGACAGTGGGCACGAAGAATGCAAAATTCATTGGACACAAGAACATTTGGCAGAACTCCCAAGATAAGGAAGAAACAAGTAAGGCCAACTCAGCAGGTGTGTTGGGATCGGCTCTGACTGGATAGAAGGTAATTCTGGCAGGTGGAGTTTGCAACCATCGACTCGAGAGAAAAGAACGAGCATGCGGACTAATCAGCATAAGAAAGGGACTCATTTAATCAATAGAAGGTNGTCTCGTCCTCGCCGGGCTCCCCTGCCGTGAGCGAGCTGTGCCAGAACAGGCGGGAGATCTTCCTGGAGGCCTCGCGGCTGCTCCTCACTTATGCTGACAACATCCTCCGGTGAGCGGGGTCGCCGGCCTCGGTCCGCGGGCGGTGCCGCGGGGTCCCGCCAGCCGCTCCCCGGCTCCGCGCGGCGCCTTCGGTTCCGTTTTGTAATGCCGGAGTGCAGAAGCGTCTCGCGTATTTTTGTCGTTATTTTAAAGTTAATGTTGCTTACCTGGAGGCTTAGTGTTCTCGTTTTCTGTTTCTTTATTTATTGCCGGTTGGTTTGTTTTGAAAGTTTAGGAGTTTGTCTGTTAGCCACAAAATGATGCCTTATTCCTGATTCTCCATCTTAGGTGGGTACTGAACTCCCTAAAAACAAGTGGATGCACAGCAAGTAATTTAACTTGATTTAAACTTCATTTTAACTTCAAATTTGCTTCATTTTAACTCCACTTTATTTTTTATTCTGATTTTCGCTTGCCCTTCGCTTCTGACTTGCCAAGGTTGGTACGAAGAGTTAATTGTAGCTGAATTTCTGCGAGGTGGCTCTGTAGGGTGCATATAGACGCCGGTACGTGTGATTGACCTTGATGCCTTCCAGCACCTCGAGCTGTGTGGGCTGCCTCTCCCTGTCTGTTGTTGGTTCGTCAGCTGCTTGTAAAAGCTGCTGTGTGACAGAGAATGGCGAGTCCCGGGCTGGCTTCTTTTGAAAAAAGAGGCGATTTAAAAAGAGTTAAAAGAGGAAAGGGGGACTGAGAGGTAGAGACAGTCGTTTAACTCACGTACCAGGCAGTTTAGCCCAGCTTCGGTGGTGTGACTAAAGCCGTCCAGCATTAACCTGACGGGTTCAATTACAATGCATCAGGTACAGGGGGATGTGAAGTTGTCTCTAAGTGTCAGTACAGACTGAGCCCTGCTGGGTATGGCTATAGAATATGAATTCATGAGCCCAAGTTGCAAGCTAAAGTTTAGCACCAGTTGGTAACTCTCAGACTTGAGTACAGAAAGACATTTATGAAGTCAAAGTTTTATGTAGGTTTCACCTAAGTGACGTAAACGAAGCTAAACTTAAAAAAAAATTCATAGTGCAGTTACCCAGCTTTTGAGTATTTACTTAAATTGCAAATATAATTATAACTTTCAATTTGTTCAGGAATCCCTATGAGGAAAAGTACAGATTAATTCGGATTGGAAATCCTGCATTTTCCACAAGGCTGTTGCCCGTCAGAGGAGCCGTTGAATGTTTATTTGAGATGGGGTTTCAAGAGGTGAGTATAATGTAGTAACTTCAGGTGTTTTAATCAGTTTGTATAGTAAGATTTAAAATTGGCTTTTTTCCCCTGCTTCTCTAGTTACAAGGCAGGAGATTTTAAGGCAGTTGGTACTTTCTTTCAGTCCTTGTCTGCAAATATCTGTAGCTAACCAGCAGAGAATTTAGGTGAGGCTTCTTCAAAAAAAGGGTGAGCTAACCGAGTGCATAACAAGATTTTTTTTTTTAATGAACATTAATGTCTTTGCTTGCTAGAATGCATAAATAGTGATAAATTTTGGTAGTCATCGTGCCGGCCTTGTGCACCCCTTTCTGCGCAGATCTATAAATAAATCAAATACCTCGCCCCTGCGCGTGGATTGGCCCCTGGCACACGGGGTGCAGGAAGCTGCTCTGAGACACCGAGGGCACGGCGGCACCGGGGGGTCCCGGGGGGGCGGGGTCAGCGTTAACCCCGNTGTAAAAGCTGCTGTGTGACAGAGAATGGCGAGTCCCGGGCTGGCTTCTTTTGAAAAAAGAGGCGATTTAAAAAGAGTTAAAAGAGGAAAGGGGGACTGAGAGGTAGAGACAGTCGTTTAACTCACGTACCAGGCAGTTTAGCCCAGCTTCGGTGGTGTGACTAAAGCCGTCCAGCATTAACCTGACGGGTTCAATTACAATGCATCAGGTACAGGGGGATGTGAAGTTGTCTCTAAGTGTCAGTACAGACTGAGCCCTGCTGGGTATGGCTATAGAATATGAATTCATGAGCCCAAGTTGCAAGCTAAAGTTTAGCACCAGTTGGTAACTCTCAGACTTGAGTACAGAAAGACATTTATGAAGTCAAAGTTTTATGTAGGTTTCACCTAAGTGACGTAAACGAAGCTAAACTTAAAAAAAAATTCATAGTGCAGTTACCCAGCTTTTGAGTATTTACTTAAATTGCAAATATAATTATAACTTTCAATTTGTTCAGGAATCCCTATGAGGAAAAGTACAGATTAATTCGGATTGGAAATCCTGCATTTTCCACAAGGCTGTTGCCCGTCAGAGGAGCCGTTGAATGTTTATTTGAGATGGGGTTTCAAGAGGTGAGTATAATGTAGTAACTTCAGGTGTTTTAATCAGTTTGTATAGTAAGATTTAAAATTGGCTTTTTTCCCCTGCTTCTCTAGTTACAAGGCAGGAGATTTTAAGGCAGTTGGTACTTTCTTTCAGTCCTTGTCTGCAAATATCTGTAGCTAACCAGCAGAGAATTTAGGTGAGGCTTCTTCAAAAAAAGGGTGAGCTAACCGAGTGCATAACAAGATTTTTTTTTTTGCTGCTCACGCACACTGCTGGTTTACTGACTGGCAGGATTCATATCCATGCTGGCACAACAGAAGTGGTGGGAAGCAGGGTGGAAACCCCTTCTTTTTGTAGCAGTCTGCTGTTAAGTGAACATCGGTCATTACAAATGAGTGTTGAAACTGCCATTTTAAAGAGAGAAAAAAAAAATTAAAACCTCTGCTCTTCTTCATGTTCCTACCATCAGTAAGGCCCTGTAGTGATTCACATAAGGGAAGCTGATCTGATTAAAATTTGATCTTCCAAAACAAAACCAGAAATGTTTTTCAGCCAATTCACAGTGCAGCTGAACATGTACTGATATCATCACAGCAGTGAAGGGCAATAGACTGACTGTTCAAGTATTAGTAGGAGGGTGATTCCTTCAAAACCTTATTTTAAAAGTTATGAAACATTATTCTAAAATAGTGTTGAGTGAATCTTGATTCTGTTCCAGTCAGAAAGATGTCTTTCAGAGATTGCCGTGTGTGCTGAAGTGGTCCCTGTCTTGGTGGAACTTGAACTGCCAAAGCTTGTTAAACTAGAAGCAGTTTCTGGAATTACTGGAAAGCTGGTGTGAAAACTCAGCTCTTGTTTAATGGTGCAAAGCTCTTGCTTCACTTTAATTTGTCTGTTTGATGCCGCTCGGTGTGTTACTTAGGTTCAGCTGTCATGAAACCTCTGCCTTCTCTTTGGGTAAAGTTAATTACTGTAGTTTTTTTAATTGAAAGAAAAAGTATGCTGAAAGAAGTGGTGACTGCAGAGGGAGAAACAGTCTCTGGATTTATTCTCATGCATGGAGACTTTTAATGGTGTATTTTAGCCAGGAGGCGGGTGGTGTAGCTAGAGAAGCACTCGGGCAGGTCTCTGAGAGTGTGTTGCCTCAGTCTTATGGTTATTGTGTCAGTCAAAGCTGGAGCTCACAAACTTTTCTTCAACTGCGTGGCTAATATTTGTTCCTTCTTTTGTTTCTGTTTGCTAATGGCTTGGTACATTCCATTTAGTTTTGTGGTGATTTTAAGTGTTAACACGAAGTCTCCATCTGCAGTGATATGTGACCTCAAGTAACTGTAGGTAAACAAATTCACTTAATAAATAGAAGTGCTGCAGTGGTAGAAACTGAAACTGTTAAAGGATGAATGCTTCAGGATATTCATGTTTTTAGTAAGCTGTTTCTTTATGGTACGTACAGAGGTATTTGATTCTGTCACAGTTACATATTTCTTGTTATGCTACCAGTAATCAGATTGCAGTCATAAATAACACCCAGAAATCAACCCAGGTACCAGTTTTAGTACGAGTAATATTGCCTATCTGAAAACTTAAGGCTTAGCCATAAAAGATACCAGTATGTAAAAGAGCTTCCAGCAGATGCCATTGTAGGGTCTTCTTCCCTTAACATTAGGTGTCTTCCTGTGTTGCCTAGGATTTCACTGCTGTACTGTGAGAACTGAGCATTAATTGTTCATTTCATTGTTGTTGCTGCTTTCTGTGCCAAACCGTAACTGCATAGACCACAAATGGCTCTGCAAAATAAGTTATTAACAAAAGCATGTTGTTATGAGCCCTCTTTCTCTAGATTGACTTTAGGTTCTTGATCTGGTAGGCTTCCAAAGCTGTGAGAGGCTTCAAGTTTCTACTGTAAGGGAACTAATCTAAAAACTTGAGTCGTGCCAAGCCTTAGGATGCTAGCTTCCTATAAACGGTTAGCTATAGCTACAGATCATTGACCAGCTTAGATCTGCATTAACTACTGAATTCATTTGTCTAAATTTCAGGGAGAAACTCACCTGGTTTTTCCTAAGGAAGCTTCGATTGAGCAACTACGTAAAATCAGAGACTTAATTGCCGGAGAGAGGAGTAGCAGATTGAATGAGTCAAACCAAATCCACAGATCAGGATCCTCTGAAACTGTCAGCAGCCCTCAGACAGCTGCACAACGGCCTTCGAGACCTGTTGACTCTGTTCTTGCCCCTGCCCGTCAGCAACCAGAAACATCACTTGTGCAATCTCTTGAAATGGTAAGAATAACCTGCAAACTTCATAGGTTCATTAACCTTGCATATAAAGATTGAAGAAGAGGTAACTATTAGGACTGGTTGCTCAGAGAAACTGAGTAGTCTCCTAAAGCAATTTGGTCTGACCTCATAGCTGATCTTGCTTTAAGCAGGTTTGACAAGACTTTTTTTCTCCAATGGTTTCTGAAGGGTTTTGAGTGTTTTCTTCAGTTTACATGCAACTTAAGCATGAAATGTGCCATTAACAGAATATTAGCAAGATATTATGTTGAAGATGTCCATAAATATTTTGTTGATCAAGAAAAAAAGCTGATACATATTAAAAAGCAACAGCAAGATGGGGAACAAGGGGGAGAGTGGGAAGCTAAAACTAGGATTATGTTTGGTATTTGAAAACCAGCAGAAGAACAGGAGCATAACCGTAATGTTTATAATTGTTGGTGTCTTTGTTCATGCATTATGATCTCTATATGTAGCTTGTGAGGAAGGCTTTTTTTTCACATGTGCCTATCATTAAGGACAGGAATTTAGCCAGACAAGGGCAAATTTATTGTTATTTAGGCTGAGTTTCCCTTGTCCAGGAGATTGAGGTGATGTTCCTGATCAATACAGAGGAGAGTCCTTTCATCTGATGTTATCTGGCCTGATGGGAGAAGACTCAGGACCTCATACAACTTTGAAAAATTAAGTTACACCTTTTCTAGAAGCTTTTAAGGATGCTTTGATTTAACTTTCTGAAGAGTTTTTTCTCCTAGAACTAGTGTCACTTTGGTCTCAAAGTTGGTGTAAGATGAATCCTTCCAAAAGCTCAGTTCCCATGCATCCTTAAACACAGTTTGCATGTTTTAAATTATATTATAGGTATATTGTTGGATATGAACTATGATGTACTGTTTCTCCCCAGTGCCTACCCAAGTCATTGAATGAGAAATAGCAAAGCATTGTTTGCAGTGGTGGCTTTTGGGGATGGAGAGCATTAAATCCTCACCCAAAAGGTCCTTTGGGCAAGGTGCTGGTGTAGGCACGTTGTCTTGGGATGTTTAATCTAATTATGTTGGCATGGCAGTAATTGTCTCTAAAATATACTGACTGAATTTGTTTTACTTTGTTTGGGGGTTTCTGAGTTGCTTTTTGGCCTGCTTCTAGATTTTTACGGATTCAGCCACTTCTGGTGGTTGGAAGCGATGGTGAAACCTGTGGAGTGATTTGCTGCTGCTCTACTGCTTAGGACAGGAAGTTTTAAAAGTTGATCCTTCATGATGACAATGTTGCACAATGTTGACACAACATATTCTGAGGTTAATCCTTCCAATTTCTAGTTACTCTGCGCCCATGTACACTAGCCATCCAGGCTGTGGATCCATTTCTCTGAAACTATTCATTTTCCATGCTTCCATGACTGGGTGATGGGACCAAACTTACTACAGTGTAGAGGCATTAGTAAGGCAATGTTGGCACTCTGTTAGAATGCTGTATTTAGCTGATCTCTACAGGGAACTATACTGAGCCATTGAATTTGGTCTTTGTAGTCTGAATTGATTGGAAGTCTGGCAGTGAGTTGGCCATTTTGCTTGCACAGCAGTGGGGGGTTTGTTTTCCTGTGAGTATGCTGCAGAGTTCTAGTTGTATTATTGTTGTATGTGCTGCTGACAGATGTCAGAGAGATTTAGAGTTGTTTCTGTGGTACAAACATTTTTTTCTTGCCCGTGTGTTTCACCTGTCATTCATGGGCAGCCTGTTAAGCGCAGGGAAAAGCAGCTTACTTGAAAGAACAGAGGAATATTCCTAAATACACAGTTCTAGGGACTTAACCCACCATTAATTTGCCTCATTGTTTTCTTCTGCATTTCTTGTCATAAAATATTCTTGAGACTTAGGAAAAGGAGAGCTCTGGCTAGTTGTTAATTCTGCTGTATGGATTTTGATCCCTTCCTGAATGGCATAGTGATTACAGGAGGAAAGGAAGGAAGGAAGGAAACTTAGAACTGCAGTGAGGTTTGCCTCGCTTCTAAGATTAAATGTTTGCATAAGACTTCATAAGTGGCTTTCATGAAGCCATGCCCGTTCAGGAAGCTGACAGACCATGAAGGTCTTTAGGCCTTTGTCACAGTCTCTAATGTCCCTTATTTCTTTCTTTAAACTTGCAGTAAAGTGAATCTGGACACAATGGAGTTTATGATGTTAAACTGGTTGCCTACAGGTGATGAGCTCCAGGAGGAGCAAAACCAGCTGTGTTCTGTTTTAGCTGTTGTGAAAATTAAGGACTGATCCTACAGTACTGTAACAGCATCGAAACAATCACTTGTAATTGAAGTGCTCCTTTAAAGGAAGTTATCTTCTGCAGAGTTCTCACACCTGGGTGTATTATATTGCACTTGTTGCCAGCCTGTCAGGAAAGCATTGCATTTTTGATTAAATTAAGATGGTAGATAACTAGGCTAAAGGCTGAAACAATGTAGCAATAGAGAAAAGGTAATTTAGCAGTGCCACAGGCTTCCCCCAAAAATATGCCAGACTCTTACTTTCAAAATCCCATTTCACTTTCTGTATTGTTCCCTTTTAAATAAGAACAAATAGTTTGCTCAGCTACCAACTTCATTATTATTAACCTCAGCTGTTGATTTTAGTATCTCTGTGTGCACCTTATTGGGTGCAATGTGCCACTAGGTGACACATAGGATAACTGGCTGAAGAAACCTACTTCTTATATCCAGTTGCTACTGGAACAGACTGGGTGGCTCAGCAGGTGGTCACTGGGCTGTCTATACAAACCTCTATCAGAGTTGATCTATAAAAGAAGAAAGTAGAAACAGACAAGTACATTCATGAAAAAGAAATAATAAACAGAATTCATCAATAATAGTTCTACAAACCAGTTTAGCAGTGTCCAGAAAATGAAAGTGATTACGTGTCTTTTTTTGGCTATGGGATAAAAGGTGTCCAAAAGAAAGGTGGGAAAGAGAAGTCAAGAACTTTCCCATTAGAAGTGTCTTTAAAAATAGTTTTCTCCCTAAGTTAGTACACTTTTCACTCAAGACACCATTCAGAATGCTCAGAGACAAGAAGACTGGCTTTACAGTTTGGGTGGTGGTATCTTCAGTTTTTGTTGATATCTTTGCAAATAAACATTTCACCTGTAAATAATTATATAATGTAAATATGAACATAGAATTATGACTGACTTAAACTAAAATAGAAGAGCTTGCTTATTCTGCCTGAAGGTGAAAGTTCATAAATCATCTTGTGACTGAAAATCCTTTTTCAGGCTGCAAATATCTTGAAAACACTTCAAACAAAATTTGAGGATCTTGTATTGAAGTATGAGAATCCTTCTATTCAGCAGAAAGCACTAGCTGCAATTCCCCTCCAGGAATTGAAAAGCAAGGCTCAGAAAAAGCTGGCACAAGCTACAAGACTGGACAAAGGTAATGCTGCCAAGTTTGTGTATATGAAAGTAGAAATGTTCTTTCAAATGTACTATACATTGTCAGTGTGTGCTTGGTCATGTGTCTGCAGGTTCCAAATGCTGTTTCTAAATTAGAATTGCCTTCTTCCTAATCTACTACTCTCTTATTTTTATTTTGCTTTTGTCATCCATCTTTTACGGCTTTTATGTAGAAATTTTGGACTCTTAATTTCTGAATCAGTAGGAAAAAAGTGATGGGGAAACAAATGTTGCAATCCTTGGAGTGAAATAGCTACAACAGGAGGAAGGGAGCTTCTTGTTCAAGTAGCCATTGTTATGAAATTTCTCAGAGTGCAGTTCCTGTATGTACTACAGTTCTAAATTCAGAATAAAATTTTTAAAATACTATTTCTCTTTTCTAATGTGATATTGGTGAGATTTTGAATGAGAACTTTCCAAGATCCATCTGATACAAACAAATGATCGCTTTCTTTGCTAATCCTTAAATGAATAGGGTTATTCCCTATTTCTCACAGGGCTAGATGTGAAATGTAGGCATAAGTACTTGTGGCATCAGTATTTAAAATTTATATTTGCATCATAAATGTGAATTTGTTTTGAATGTATGAAGTTTTTATCAGTTAAAATGACATATTTCTATTTTCAGGTGATGGGTTTAGATTTGTTTCAGTGGTATAGTGAAATATTACTTCTATAGGATAAATATTAAAAAATATATAATTCCAAGACCATATTTGAACAAAAAAAAATCCTTTTCACTGTGAATCTTTGATAGAAGACTGTTCCAAGCAATTCTGCTAACTGTAGAAGTGCTGTTGGTTTGCAAACCAAAAATAATCTCTTCACTTTTTGTTTTTTAATAAATTACTTTGTGGTGCTTCATATGGCCACACGGTAATATGTAATTGTGCCTGTGGCATTAAGGAGATTTTTGACAATGGATTTTCTTAGTAATTTTTCTTTTATGAAACTGTATTGGGAAGTAAGAAACCATTTGAGCGAGTACAAAGCATTCTCATTCAGCAGCATGGGACAATACAATGAGAAAAAGAGACTTAGCAGTAATAAATTACGACTGTTAAATTAAAAACAAGCCTGCCTTTTAGACTCTGTTCTAATACTGCTGTGCACATTGTTTAAAAGGGGAAGGAAGGGGGAGGATAGTGTTCTGCGTGCTTCTTCCCAAACCATCAGGCTGACTTAGTCAAAATGGCTTCCAGACCTTAATTTAGATACAAATAAAGGGGAAGGGATGGAATTCCGCTGTTTCAGATTGTGACAGCTTGAAAGCAGTTTTCAAGAGCTTTATAGAAACATTTGTTTTGGAATGGATTATATATGAGATGTTTGGGTAATTGGCTTTCAGCTTCTTTGGTTTCTGTCCTGCTGCATTAAGATTGCTACCTGTGGGAATAAATACTTCGTGCTAGGAGACACTTGTTTTTAGGATAGGCCTTGCAGCACATATCAAGCATTTTTTGGCTCATAAAGACTATACTAGGGAGATAGCAGTTGTTTGATGAGAAGTATAGCTTTGATTTTATTTGTTTAATAAAACATGTTTCATTATGTTCATTCATTTAATTATATTTCATTCATGGACCAAACAGTCAAAAATACCTGTGTGTCACAGCCAACTGTTTTCTGTTCAAATAAATCACATTTGTCATTTTTCCATGTGATTTTTTTTAAATGAAGGATTTATTTTGCAAATCAAGGGGAGAATGTTTATAGCATAGCAGCCATATTTTCACAGATGGGTTCTAGTTTGAGTGTTATCCAAGAAAAGAGAGTGTGGCCTGTGCTTGAAATCTTCTCATTCAGCTTTTAGTGAAAAGTTTGAATATACAAGCATACCCATTTTGTATGCAGTAAGACTTCCTCTGAGTGTTCCAGCACAAAGATTTTTCACATGCATGAGCAAAAATGGAAATTTTTACTGTAATTAGAAGTCAGGTGTTCTTGCTTTGATTAACAGATGATCTTCATGCACTTCATGATCTTGGCAATGTGTGTTTAGTAGTGTTAGTGCTCCTACAGAGTCTTTTGTACCAAAGATGGCTACAGCTTCAGAGCAAGATGTGTAATGAGCTTAAACACTCATCTTAGGTGTTTTTTTCCACTATCCTGAAAAAGGAGCTAGTGCATAAATTTATAGTGCAACTGCCTTCAATTTCCTTTATGCAGCATTTTTACAAGTTTATTTTGTATGTTAATATTCATTAGTCGAACGTGTGTGCACTGTGACTAGAATAAAGCCATAGTGCATAAAAAAAACCCAGGCAGTAATACCTATGATTGCATTGTGGCCTAGATGATAAAGTTATTAGGAAGAATTATTTGAATATTTATGTAACTGAGTGGGAAGGGGGTCTCTCTGGGCATTGTGACAAGATGTACATTTAAAGATTCTAAAGAATTTAAAGGAATGAATCTCTCATGAAAACCTGGATTTTTAGGTTTGTGTTTTAAGTAAAATGGGGCTATTTCCAGATGTCAGAACAATGAGAGTATGTGAGTAGATTCTAACGCCTGTTGTAAGCAGGAAAATGGGCCCGAAGAATCTGGTGTGGTGAAATCAGCTAGAGTAGAAAACAAAAGACATCCTGTGTCTACTTTGGGTAAGCTAAGAAAGGTGTTTATTTGCTGAAATTAGAACGAACTCAACATGCATGGTATGAGAACAAACTCACAACTTTGCATGGTATATACATATGTTCTACAATGATTAGACTTTGTTTGTAGAAAGTCTGTTTATAGGAATCCTGTATACCTGGTTGCTTAGACTGCTGCCAGTGTCTGGTTCTTTGGGATATTGAAATCAAAGCAATTGTTTTTTATCTAGTTTAATAGCTAAGGATAGGAAAATATATTGGAGCAGAAAAATAATTAACTCTCTGCTTCAAAGTCCTGGACGAGTATGAAGGGCATCAGGAACTTCACCAGGCTGAAATGTAAATCTGACTCGTTTTTCTGAGCAATTTCTTATTCTCATTCTAGCTGTAGTATTTAGGACTGCAGTTTTTTGTTCTTAAGTATAGACAATTCAAATTTTCTTTTTTGTATGTGTTTAAGTAATATATGAAGCTTTTTAATCCAGTTTTTATACTTAAAAGTACATAAAAATATATAAAGGCCCAGAGATGCTGATTTGCGTAGGCACTGTCAACTTCAATTAAATTACTTTTCCCTTTGAACTAACTGTGTATTGTATAAATTTTACAGGTGCACATGTGAATGAAGAGGACTTCTTATTGTTGGAGCTTTTGGACTGGTTTAAAACTTCCTTTTTTCATTGGGTGAATAGTCTGCCTTGCAGCAGGTGTGGTGGGCAGACAGAGCCTAGAAGTGACTACCTGTTGCCTACTGATGATGATTTAAGGTGGGATGCCAGTCGAGTGGAGAACCATTACTGCAACCAGTGTCAGCTCTGTAATAGATTCCCAAGGTGAGCATACAGAGACTTGCCATCTTTTTTCTTTCAAGAAACAGCTTTGCATTTGTGCATTTTGGGAACAGGTGAGAAGTTGTTAGTTTAGAGAGCTGAGGAGCTGTTTTAAGTAGCATGGTAGAATGTTTGATAAACCAGCAACTCCTCTACAAGATCCGAGATTTTTAAAAACAATATGTGCTTTCTCCTATGTGGACTTGTTCTGAATGCTTGTCTAGCTTGGTTAGGGGTTTTTTAATGTTTGTTTGGTGCACTACAGCTTCTAAATAAAATATGTTAATGTGGGCAACCATATGTAGGTAGTGTTTTGTTATTGCAGGGAAAACTTCACTTCTGTAGGAAATCACAGTGTAATGTACATCTTTTGCTGAGTTGATAGCAGAAGAGCAAATACACAATTTATTTATACTTTTGTGGCATTTAGACATTTTGCTGACTACTTAAAGGACCAGCATACACAAGTCACATGTTAAGATGTCTAAATCAATTTTGAAAACTTAACCAGATTCATTTCAGTGCTGCTATAAATTTTTGATGGAGTAATGTGAGTTGAGATAGCATTCTGCTCAGATGTGTTTTGTGCAATACAGCAATTATTTCCATTATCTTCTGTGGACTGATCGGTACTGAAGTCTGTTCAGATCAGCAAAACACAATGTAAGGATTTCTGAAAGGTGAAATGTATTTTCAGTTGTTCTTGTTTTGTGTTGTTTTTCTCCTGTAGGTATAACAACCCCGAAAAACTTCTGGAAACCAGACGTGGACGCTGTGGTGAATGGGCTAAGTGTTTTACACTGTGCTGCAGAGCTGTTGGGTTTGAAGCAAGATACGTCTGGGACTATACAGGTATCAGTATTCTGGAGTATTGTAACATTAATACAGAGCTGTGCAGAAGGAGGTTATGTATTTTGTATCTCTCACGTCATGTTAGCCATCAGGCAGTGTGTGCAGTTATGCAGTCAGCTAACAAAGACAGTATACGTACAATTTCCTGTCTTGCCTGATGAGATGGAATACAGTTCTTCGAGTAAGGTCAGATGACTGATTTCAGAATGATACAATCTTTAGCTGCATGTAACGGACTGTGATCCTAAGAAACAGGAAGCTTTGGTAATGTTTCTAAATGTAGATGAACAGAAAACATGTTTTTTCACATGTTCCTCCATTTAATAAATTGGAAAAAGTTACAATATTCTGAAAGATTAGAGGAGATACTCTATCTTTATAAGTCATTGTTTGTTCTTGGCCTTTATTACATAGATCATGTGTGGACTGAAGTATATTCTTCATCTCAGAAAAGATGGCTTCACTGTGATCCTTGTGAAAATGTCTGTGATAAGCCTCTTCTCTATGAAACTGGCTGGGGAAAGAAACTCTCCTACATAATTGCATTCTCCAAAGATGAGGTAGGAGTAATGATGCTAATAATAAACAAACCTGTCGCCTTGATTTCTTTAGCCTTCTGATGTGTTTCGCAGTTCTAATGTTTTCATAGTTCTCAGTTTCTTTCTCACACACGAGTGTTATAAATAGAAGCAATGTTTATGTTAGATGAGGTTGTTCTACATTCCTTCTCTTGGAGTAAGGGACAACTGATGGGCAGTTGTCTTGACCAATGGGATGAGAGAGGTGTCAGCCTTCTCCTCCAGTCCCTGGTCTATGTAGAAATACTATAAATATGGAGTCAAATGTTGTAATAAATAGTTTATGCCTTTTCACCAGACGGTGTCTGTGTGTGTGTTATTGCGTGTCCAACAACAACATCAACCTGCCTTGAAGCAAGTGTGGAATGTATTCCACCTTGGTGTGATTTCTAGAACTATTGTAGAAAAGTGTACTTTCATTAACTAGCCTCTTCAAATGAAGCAAGATATGTGGAAATTTTTGGTTGCTTTATTCTCTTCCACTTATGCTCGAGGTTGTTGATGTCACCTGGAGATACAGCTGCAAACATGAAGAAGTACTCGCTAGAAGGACAGCACTCAGCGAGGCTACGCTGCGAGAGACAATTAATGCACTAAACAGAACGGTATGTAAGTATTCTTCAGTGGGTTTCTGAGAGTGAAACACAAGTATCTGCAGAATGTGAAGTCCTCAAACAAAGGAATGCATTTGATAACCTCATAGGAATGCACTACAGATATAAAAATGCTGTTAATTACCTGTTTCACCCTGATCACAAGGAATCAGTCGCAGTGCTGAACTTATGGGAAATAAGATAAATAATGTTATGTAAGAACATTATCATATTATCTCTTACATACACAAATGTGTGTGTATATGTTATTTTTCTTAGGAACTTTGGAGCAGACTTGTAGTTGCTGGGAGTAAACTGCAACTCCTTAGTAACTATGTGGACTCCTTCAGGGTGACTGAACATCTTCCACACCGGTGCTGCTATAACTTGAAAGCAATAGCATTTACAGTTGTAAGAAATGTAGGTTTAACTTGCTTTCAGTGACTTTTTACAAGCTCTAGGAAGTGAGAGGAATGACTGATGGGCTGTTTCCAAGACTTCCAAAGGTGTTGATACCATCAGCAGAGCTTTGACTCAGAGCTATGTGTGTTTATACTGTTGATGCTTAACATCCCCAAAATACATGGAGCCATTTGCACCTGCATTTCATGGTTGCAGAACCTCTCTGCTAAGCTTTTTCCCTACTTGGGACACCATGAGCTTGATTCAATATACTACAATACCATAAAACCTTGAACCACCTTGAGGTTTCCATTTTGTCCTGCCTTCCTTACAGGACTAATTCCCATGGAAACTTTAGTTCCAGTGGTAGTATACAGCTGATAACTTAATAAACAGATAATGCCTTTTTTGAGGCCTGCTAGCTTGAGAGTTGTAGCCATACATTAAGACTATGAAGAATTGAGCTGGATTAATATTTTGAGACTGGGGCTTGAAATCATTTTAATAGTAATGAAAAATTAGAGTCACAGAGCACTGAGAAGAGAAATAAGAGCAGCAAAACAAAAGGAGGTAAAGGAATTTAGTGGTGTCCCGTCCAAGCCCTGAACCCCTGCTGGTTACAAAGCTAATCTGTGGGGTCCTTTCTTCTGATCGACTGGCAACAGAAACCAATCACCACATTCTTCTCCTTCACAGTTTTGTGTACAGAAAGAACTTTGGAAATGGGGCGCTAGTAAGTTGGAAAATTGCCCTGACAGTATTGATGGAATCAGGAAACTATGATATCCTTGTCACCTCAGTGATGTCACTGTAGGATCATGCTCTGTTTCACTTAGAGAAGTTTAGGAAAGTTCTGTAAAAGATAGCATTGCCATCTCTAACAGATGGTGCTTCATGTTGGTCTGTTTCTTACTCCTTTCTGCCTTTTTTACAGGACTGTGCAGCTCTCAAGCTGACATGAGCATTTTCAAATAAAGAATGGGCATTCTGGTCATACTTTATATGAAAATTCAAAAATAGTAGAGGGAGGAAGGTTTATGTGTTTCCAGTACCATCTTTGTGTTTTTCCTATCTTCCTTTCCCTATATGTGAAAAATCCCAGCCCTTTAATCTCTATGCTGTTGCTTTCCCTGCTGCTTTCCAGTATTATTAAAGCTGTCTCGTGATTTTATAAGAACACCTTTGTCAGTCTTTGTAATTATATCTTATACTGAGGAGCAACTTACTCTCTCTACAAAGTGAATGATACTCACACTCCTCCTGCTACATACACTTTTTTTTGTCCAGTAGCTGTTCATAATGGTTGATTAATTTAATTTATTAAGTTAATAAATTTAATCCCTGTAAGTATCTGCTCTTCCTCCTTTTTTCTTTTGTCACTTGCAATAGGAATTAGATTTCAGGGTCTTACAGGCCGTTTGCCAAAAGGACTGGATATCCTAGTTCTGTTATCCTACATTTGTCCTAGATAAAAGGCCTTTCCTAAAGTTCATACTTAGGTGACAATGCAGTGGGGAAAAAGGGAACTTTAAAAAGTTGGTGTCCAAGATTCTTCACGTTGTTTTCTGCAGTCACAGAGGGAAAAGGTAACTCATCCCTGGAATTTTCAAGATGTGTTAGAGCAAGTTTTCATTACTCCATTCAGTCACAAGCCTCCAGCTAGTATGGTTTCCTTCATATAGCCTATTCAGACAGTAACTGTTGTAGAGGCCTCCTCTAACCTGCCCTTTTCCTATCATCTCCTAGAGACTGGCTCCACAGCAGGAGGAATTAGAGTCTTTGTACTGTTTGATGCAGAACTCCAACACTATGTCTTTTAAGCTCAATTTTTCTGAGTTACAACTAAAGAGAAGCACAGTATGCAGTCAGTATACATTATCACCTGTACTGCAGTATTAATGCAAATGGAGTCCGACGAATCATTGTTTGTCTTTCCTGCATAAAGAGTAAAGGCTGTGGCCATTATTTCTCTGGATGTCTGTCTGTTCCATTGCCAAGCAGAGGCCACACAAGAGTTCAAAAGGTGTTGAGTAGCTTGCTGTTAATGCATAGCAGACAAGAGTAATTTAATCTCTTCAGTACTTATTTTGCGTCTCAAAAATACTTTGTGTGTTTTGTCTGGGCCAGGCATTCCTAAATGGGTGTGCAGCCTCTGGATTACCTACCATCTGGTAATATTCAGTAGTAATATAGCACACTCTGACTGCAAATTTTCTTCACCTACTCCCCTATTCTAGCCCATTGCATGTTATCCTGATAGAAAGTGGGAGAGGACCCTGAATTTTCACTGCTTTCTTTGGAATTTGGATGGTGGAACAAAGAAGCAAATTATTTTTTTATTTGCTCCAGGCTCCAATTTTTTGGTAGTGATTGTGAATGGTTATAGTTATAGCCAGGTCAACTCTTAAAAGGAAAACTAGTAATTTAGGTTGAGTTGCAAGCATTTCATGCTCATTGATGTGAGATGGACCATGTTCCTTGTCAGAGGTTTAAAATTCAATTCCTTCCCTCAGGTTATGTGTTGCTCACACAGCAGTGGGTCTACCTAAACTATGGGTTATCTGGCTCCTGAAATCAGAGTCCTTCAGGAAGCATCAACAGCACAACTCGCACATGACACAGAGCTGATTTTAAAGGTGCAGTTCACAATCCCTCTTCCTTCTTAGTACCTTTGTCTGCCAAAGAAAGCTGTGGCCTGAGCAGATATGTAGGGGGGTAATACCTGCAAACAAACAAAAAAACAACAACAACAAAAAAATTTAAAACCAAACAACCCGACCAAAAGAAAGCCAAAAGCAGGAAGTTTGAGCCATGGCAGCTGGAATTTGGGCAATCCATTTCTGATGACAATGTCATTGGTAGGAAACACCAATGGTTACAGGTTTTCCCAGCACAGGCTGTGTTGATGTCTGCAGAGTCTGAGTGTTTGGCATGTCAGGTCTGCTGCATTTCTATGTAAAGAATCTGCTGGGTGGCAGGAGATGGCAAGAAATAACATACTTGTGCTCTTTACACTTGAGGAAGTTACTGATTTCTTGTATTGTGCATAAAGAGGTCTGTTTTCTGAAGCCTTTTCATGTTGGAACTCTGCCCTTTAACAGGTTTTTTCAGCTGTTCTTAAAAAACTACACAGCACAGGCATACAGTTCTCAGCATGGCATCAGTGATTTCAGTTGTGACCACTGACACCGGGTTTCCCCTACATCAAAGTGCTTACAGGAAATTGTGGATGGGTGTTGTTAATTTAGGATAAACCATATCAAACTTCCTCTGAGCTGGAGCAAGATCAGTAATGCTGCATAGGGATACCCTAAGTGTCAGGGCAACTGTTAGACTCAGGAAGGCCTGATGTTTCATGGGAAACTGCTGCAACCACTGGTTGTCATCCATCAACACAAGTAGAGGTGTGTTTCCCCCCTTGCTGTCCTAGAACTGGTATTTGGCATCTGGAAATTGTTCAGCTGGAGCTGTCTCTCATCATTTCTCTGTATCTACTTTCCTTTATACGGTTCCACATTGTTGTCTGGAACAAAAAAAATCTTCAAATGTTTAGTTTGTGATCTCTGTTAGCAAAACTTGCTGGGGTCAGAACTGCTTTTGAGATAATTTAAATGCTTATCAGCCTTAAGTTTCAGGTCCCAGTGGGCTGAGTGTACATGCCTTGAGTGATCACCAAAGCAGAAAAAAAGATGATGTGGGTTATAATTTACATATTTAATGTTGAACTTAATTTTTTCAGCCCCATGTGGGTTTATCCACAGTTAAATATTGAAGGGCTGCACATTTCAGATTTGTATATTTGACATGAAAATTATGTAGACAAAATACTAATATCTCAACAAAATTTTTAGAAGTTATTTACCAAAAATTGCTTCATGTAGGCAAAGAAGATGTAATTCTTTTTATTTTTCACTAGTTTTTCTAATGTAGAAAGCAATTCTACCTTAAGTTTTTCTTAGTTTTCTGACATCTGAAAAATAGAGATGTCATGGTTGGTTTATGACTGAATCAGTGAAAAACTTTTTCAAAGACTTTCGTTTGGGTTTAGTCACAAAACCAAAACTGTTGCCAACCAAGTCACTCCACCTTAGAGAAGAAAAATTGAAGAAAAGTCCACATGTGATTCTTGCCTTCTCTTTCCTCCAAATAATATTGAGAACAGCTATGATACAGCACACATATGAACAGCTATAAAAAAACTGTTACGGAAGTGTTTTATCATCCAAGTAAATGTATTAAAAACAAAGCACAAACATTATTTTAAAAGAATTCCCCACAGTGCCTGCAAGTTCATAGAGAAAGCACTGCTGTCACATAACTGTGCACTTGTGACTGGTTTATATTTGTGTCTGTGGTCTAAGTTTAATGTTTATAACAATTGGTGTAGACTTTAAATGCTAATCTGTTTTTTCAATTCTATTTTTTCCTGTTGGTGTTGCTCTAGACCAGAATTACAAATACCATTCTTTCTGAATGTTTTCTTTTTTCCAAAATGTCTTTTTTCAGAGACAAAAGTCTTTGTCAGAAAATAGAAAAAGAGAGCTCCTGGAAAGGACTATTGTGGAGCTTGTTGAGTTTATTTCTCCAAAAACACCTAAACCTGGAGAATATGGTGGAAGGACATCCGGCTCAATGGCTTGGCGAGTAGCCAGAGGTGAAATTGGTCCAGAGGTATTTAACTTTTGCACTGATGACCATCTTAGAGGTAGCTAACTTCGTGATTATGGTCTGTAAGAAAAAAAGACACTTCACGGTAGGTAGCCTGATTCAGCTCAAACAAGTGAATCTTGTGAAAACATTAAGTGAAAGTTTGATGTAAATTCAGTCGAGGTCCACAAGTAATTTTTGAGAATTGGTGGTAGTCCATTGATTCTAATAATGTTTGGGACTCCTTGATATAAAGTATGTTTTGTTCTTAAAAGTTAAAAATGCTTTTTTAATTTAAATTAGTTAGTTTGACAGAACTGCGAAGTTCGTTAGTTGAAAAAAATTGCGAAAACTGTAAAAGATTCTTGTATTTGTATTATTAGTTACTTTCAGGTTTTAACAAATAGTAGGTTTTGACCAACTACTTTTGTTAATAAATCTATGTGGGAGCAATTAGAATTGTGTAAATGAATTTTGTAAATGATCTTAAATAATAAGCTTGATTGATTTTCACATCGAAGTTTTTTTACTGTTTCCAAAAGCAAGGCTTAATTTTTATTTATTTTATGCTAAAATACAGTTTTCCAGAACCATAATAATATTTAGCTTGAGTCAGGATGCAAAGGCGTGACCTCAATTTTGTAGCAATCCCATTATATGGAATGTCTAACTGTCCTAAATAGAAACAGTTAAGTGAAATTAATGAGTTTCGTAGGATTGTCTAAGTTTGAGAAACTAATAATTTATTGCAGTACTCTGTTGTTTGGAAGACTTAATTTCTGCAACTCATAAAAACAATGAGTTTTTTTAAAAAAAGTAACACTGTAAAGTTACAAAGTTTGTACTTCAAATTTTTTGAAGTTGATTTGTAAAATGGTGTACACAAGCACCTGTATATGGTAGTCACAGGTTTGCTATTCAAAATAACCATTTACTTATCATTGTACAAGCAATTACTCAACATTTAAATTTTCTGTTCTGAAACTCTAATTTCATACTTAAATGATACTATTTCATATTAGTTTATTAAAAAATTACTTCTAAAAGTAATTATATGAAAATTTAAAAAATAAAATTACTCCTCTCCTCTGGAAAAGTTGCAGGTGTGCTGTAGGAAACTCGTTTAAACCTTGTCTTCTGCAGAAATGATTTTGTACATGACCTCCCTTAAAAAGGACGGGGTTTTTTTTGACTTGGCAGCAAAACTGAGTTGCAAAACCATGACATACTGTTTAAAAGTGACATGGTCATTGGGGAATGAAGGTGCTTGTTTTCTTTGGATTTTTCAGAAAAGAAAAGAAGTAGTTTTTATTCCCTCTGGAAACGAGAAGACATCTAAACTGTTCCATCTCGTCTACAATGTAATAGACGATAGCTACACACGGATTTCCAATAACAATGAAAAAATAAGTGGCTGGGAAGCAGGTGTTTGGAAGGCAGAATCTATTTGGAGAAAGGTTGAAACAGATTGGAAAATGGTAAGAATAGCAATTATTAAAAGCCTATAAAATACAGTAAAATTGTGATAACTCAAGTAAAACAGAAAACCTTTGCCAATGTTCAGATTCAAAACCTCTCTTGGTGCCCATAGAATTTAGCTGATGTTTGTCAATGCTGTTGTTAAGATTCAGCAAGACGGCCAGATGGTACAAGAAATTAGAGATGAATTTAACTTGTCTTTCAGAAAGGATGATTGAATTCTCTGCAGATAGGTAAAATCCTTGCCAGAATGCCAAACTTTAAAAAATGGCTTCCTTCTTAGGCTTTTGGGAAAATGCTGTTTTATTGAAAAACAGTATTTTTCCCGAAATAAAAAAAATATATTTGTTATTTTTAAGAATAGTTTTGTAGCCTATCATATCTCTTTTGATATACAGCCAAAGGAAGAAATTGTCATCCTAAATAATGCAGTTCCATCTGCAAGAAGACAAAAACCTGTCAGTTATCCAGAATACTGTATACCCTGCCCAGAATCCTTCCCTGAGCAGCACAAGAGTCATAGGCTCTAAATCTAATAAGAAAACTGCTACCTGTGAAGTGGGAAGGGATTTTTCATGTACTAGCAAACAGCTTTTCCCACAACAGCAACCAACTGTGGAACTGAACGTTCTTGTCAGGGACTAGAGCATGATACCACTTTTTTCCTCTGCCATTTTACTAATCTAAAGAGTCTCTGACCAAATATTCTTATAGCTTCCCATTGGTGAAAATTAAGCTAAGTACATACCTGCCTTTTGAGATTTTCTCTCCTCCATCTGTACATAACTGACTTGCAAAATGCAGTGGTAGAATAACTTGAAGAGGCTATGCTGCACTGAAGAGAAAGAATAAGGAAAGAAACAGAATAGTATGAAAGGTATCACCACAGGGTAGACATAATAGTAAAAGTGAAGTAACAAAAACTCAGGGTAAGGGACAGATGTTCTCTGCTCCCCCAGGATCTGGTAAAAATCTTACAGCAAATTATGTTTTCCATTCTGCAATGATCAGTTATCCTCATTTTTGCAAGAAACACGCTGTCCCTGCACTGAAACTAAACTACAGTTTTTCTCAGCTCTGCTAGTCAGATAAGACAGGGTGGGATTGATCTATAAGACCAGGCAAAATACCCTTGTATTCAGTAACACCTCAAAAGGGTGAGATGATTGCACTGAGAAATTAGGAGCTATGGCTCCAGGTCTCTCTCAGACTTGTGGGTAGTTCTGCAGGAATTGCACCCTGCAGAAAGTATGCAAGAATCTAAGAATTTAAAATTACTTTTCATTGGGTGTTGTTTGTATAATGGGAGATAACAGCAGAGGGAAAGACTGTTCGGGGTTTGCCTGTTCTTTTTGTACAAGATGCAGCTTTGGAGTTTGATTCAGCAGCTGTCCAAGAACTTAAAGGCCAAAGGAACCTTCACAGAAATACTTGGTTAATATTTATTATGTGATGAATGAAAAGACATTCAAATCTAAAAGCCACAGAAAATGTATCTGTTAGTATTGGACCGGGAGTAACAGAAAAGAACCACTTGGTTTTATGGTACACCATGCAAACAGGTACAAACCACAAATACAGTCAGATTACCCACCGATAACCTGGTATCTGACCAGGCAGACCACAGTAGGAGATGATAATAGTGTAAGAACCTGAAATTTGTGGATTTACAAAAGGTTTGTTTTCCAGAAGAATTGCTGCAATGGAAGAGAATTTGAATGAGTTGGTTGGGTGGTTGGTTAGATTTTTTCCTCTGAATTCAGACATTTTTCAAATAATACTAGAAACAAAACAACCAAGTTCGAAAGTTAAAAGAAAGTCAAAAATACACAAAAGAAAACTTCTAATTCTTTTTTTTGATTAAATGCTTGGATATTATAATGAAAGATGAAACAGACCATTGTTTGAGGCTTTTCTAGCGTTCAAAACTATGTTTAGTGCATTTCAACCAAGTAGTATTTATTGGGGTGTTCTGGCTTGCTCAAGTACAGCAGTTCACTGGGATCTGATCAAGGGAAAGCTCTTCCTAGAACCAGCTGAGATACTTAAAAAATGTATGGAGGTCAGCACCTGAATGAACATGATCTTCACATGAAAACAGCTTAAATCATTACATTTTCATAGGTGATCTTCAGTGTAAGACCTCGCATCTTTGGAGGTTTTGAGCTTTCTTCAATGTGAAAATAGTAACACTAAAATTCTGTTTAATAGTCTGTCAATTACATTTCTGTATTAGGGTGGGATCTTAAGTAAAACAAACGACTGTTTTATTATCATTTTATTCTGGGTTGTTCTTTCAAAATTAAAAAATAAAGAGCTAAGTCCACTCAGTATGATATTGATCAAAATCTTGGACATGACAGAATTTTTACTAATTTAGGGTTCCAAAAGGATCATGGTAGTTTGGACTCTTTAATCTGTAGTGTCTGTTATTTAGGTTTGCTGATAATAGATGTTGGACTTCAAAGAACTGTCAGGCACTTGTGACCAAATTCTTGAGAGGGTTCATAGTAACTGTAATGAATGTTAATGTGTGAGCAGGACTGTTCAGCCAGGTGAAGTTCAGAACAGCATTGGGACTAAATTAAATTATGCAAAGTTGTAACAATTCAAATAATGTCAATATGGGATTTATAAATGGCTGGCAGGTATGATTTGCTTTAACTGAGACCCGTCAAGTCCTAGGAGAAGCAGTGTGCTGCCACAGCTGAAGAATCTAGTGATTGCACAGTTCTTTACATCAGCACTACTGAACAACTGAAGTGTTCTGTGCACTTAAAAAGACCCTGAATTCTCCTTTAAAAAATAATAAGCTCAGGTGTTTTTGTGGCTTGGACTTTGCTATGGATGCTGAAATACTTTAGTGTTCCCTAGCGAGGGGCTGTGAACATGTATAATTACCCAACTGTGGAGTATATTTAGGGATGTAGAAAGAGGGTTTTTAATGTAAAACGGTACTTTGTACAGTTTTAAAGGTTCAGGGACTTGACAAAGAATGGAAGTGTGTTATCTTAAGATTTTTATGTCCTTGTTACAATGATTAATTTGATGTGTGTTGGTTGTCTCAGTTTTTGACATACTGGTTGTGTCTTCTTTCCACATAGGTTTATTTAGCCCGAAAAGAAGGGTCATCCTCTGCTTCCATCAGCTGGAAGTTTGAGTGCAAGTCAGTCGGTCTAAAAATAGATAACATTTCAGTTAGGACAAGCAGTCAGACATTTCAGAGTGGAAGAATACAGTGGAGACTTTGCTCTCCTACAGCAGAAATTACTCTGATAGGAGGTAAGTGTGGAATTTAAATAATGAATTACATCATGTAGCAGAGGTGTAACTGGAAATAAATAGTTTATATGTGCAAACACTAAAAACAAAATATGAATATTCTTTACTTTTCCAACAGCATTTCTTGGCAAGATCAAGAAAATACTGTGCATTTAATTAAAGCTGGTACAAAACTCAGTTTTATTAATATACATAGTCCTACCTCCAACAGAGCAGGGCAAGCAGGCATACAAGAATACGAGATACTTGTGTTTTACTAGGAAGGATAGATGCTTCTCTGTCTGATGGCAAATGAATCTGAGTAGTTGCAACTGAGATCTTAAACACCCATTACAACTTAGCCTTCTTAACGTGCATTCTATTATTATATACTGTCTGGAGCTGTGGCTTACTGAATTATCTATCTTTGCCTCCAACAGATAAAAATCTTTGCTCCTATTCGGATTTTTCGGGAGCAACAGAAGTTATGTTGGAAGCAGTTCTAAATGGAGGGGATGGTGGAGCTGCATGGCAACACACACAGCTGTTTAGAGAAAGCTTAACAGGATGTGGGGAAAATTGCTTGGAGATAATTATAAAACTCAGTGACCTCTGAGAATCTGACCTGCAGAAATGTACTTTGGATTCCTTGAAGACATTATACCATGGATACAACATGAAGATTTGGTTGGCAATTCCTCTTCATCCTGCTGGCAGCTTATTTCCTGTTTCACTCCTTCCATTAAACCAACTTGAAACTGCACGTGTATTGAATAGGTAAACATCACAAGGAAAACCTCTTTGCTTTAAAAACTAACACCAAAATTAAGGGATTGAACAATAAAGTACTCTTAAACTTTACAATGAAAAGAAAACCACTTTTAGGAAGCAAGACATGATCACAGAAGCACAAAGCAATTGTAATTGATTTTAATTTGGAGTTTTGGGATTAACATTCTGATTTTTTGGGGTTTTTATAATCTACTTGGAAAAGCAGTTAAAATTCTGTTTTCCACTTAAAACAGATGCTTGTGATGGTTTTAAAATGTTTTAAACAATATTAGAGGATTTAGAATTCTTTTTAAATTTGATTTTATGTAGTATCCAGAAGTGCTGAAATTAAGATCATTTCAAGATTGCTTCTAAATTTCCTTGTTAGATGTCTAAGTATTAAACCTGTGTTTAATACCTAGAACTATTTGGAAGCATGATGCTTGCTGGGAAAATAACCTCATTTTGAAAGAAGTGTTCATTATATACCTAAAATTGTCATGGCCTGAGATGCGAAATTGAGGCTTAAAACCGAGTAAGAACATCATAATTTTTTTCTATGAAAAAATAGGTTATTCATTATAAATACTTTTTAATGATATCAATTCAGATTTGCTTAATAAATCTTTTAAAAGTAGGCATGTAGGTTGAAATCCTTTTCAGCTTTTGTCTTGACTTGCTTTAAATACCATTCCCAAATTTGATGTAAAAGTATATATATTTCTTTCTGTTCAATTAATGCAGTGTTTAAATTTATTTTCAGTCAATATAATAAAAAATATTATCCAGGAGATGTCAGATGTTGCAGTACTATAAATAAAGCATGGAGTGAATGTTCAGGTGAGATAGTCTTTATCAGATTAGATGGTCTTCTTTATCAGAATGTGAGGAGGGCCATGCATGGATTATACAAGAGATTTGCTATTATAGAACTAAAATGCAAAGTTCAAACCATGGTTTTATTTTAAAATAAGTGAGAATTAAGGATGATGTTTTCAATATCAGTGTTTTTAAAGATTTTCTTCCTTTTCCTGACCTTTCCAACCTCTGTATTGATTTGAAGTTTGTCAAAAATAATTTATGTTGAAGTAAATGTTTGCTGACCTTTCAACAAATCTAAGCAAATATAAAACTATTCAGATTTTATTAGAAAACTGCATATGCACATGGAACCCAGGCGTCTTAAAAAACAGTAGATGATGGCAGCTCCGAAGTGACAGAACAATGTGTGATGGATTATATACTTTACTTCAGAATGAAAATGGACAGTTTATGAGGGGAGTTAGAAGAGTCTCTCCCCCATAATACAGAATAACACAGTGGCAGGGTTCTGTATTGTACATACTGAAAGGGTGTTTATCAACGCTTGACTAATGCAAAGTGAATTTGAGAGTCTCCATTGAAAACTACTTCTGTTTCGGTTTCAGTTAAATGCTTTTTGTGAGATTTTGAGTGGGAACTCAAAAGAAAAGTATTTTACGCTGATATAGATACTACATTGGAAGAAAAAAGGAAAAGGAGGATAACTCAGGTGCCACAAATCAACATAAATGTTTCCACTTAATATTTTGATAGCTGAAAAAATTACTGCTTTAGGGCAGAAATTGTTTTTGCAGTGTATTATTTAGGTAGGACATTGAGGAATTGCAGAATTCCTTAACTGCTTTCAGTAATTTGAAATCAGAAAGCAAAATAAATTTAAAAGTAGTAAGAGAAAGTAATTTTCTCACAATTTTGGTTGGAATCTCTGGGGGAAGAGTAATAACTGCAGATAACTTAAAACAATAAAGTAATTGAAGTCCATTTTTTAAAAGCTTGAATGCATTAAAAAGATGGAAAAATGCCTTGCCAGTCTAATTAATCAAGAAGTACTTACGTATTTATAAGATCACATGCAATGAATTAAGTGCTTATTTTAGGAAAGAATTAATAAGTAAAGCACTCGGTCTGAATAGAGCTAATGAGAAAAATTTAAATGGAACTCCTTCAGTTGTCTTTTGGAGTACCCTATAAACAGTGAACACTTTGAATCTCTTCATACATAAGCTGTTTTAAAGGCACTGATTTCCTCTGTTGATGTCCATTTCAGCCCGACTCTTAAAACATTTTAATTTTTTTTTAAACCAGAGGTAATTCCTCATCCACAGTTGTTTAATGTTAATTTACAGTATCCTGAATCTGCAGTATTACGTGGTGGAAAGATCTGTGCTACAATCTACACTAAAACTATGGTTATTAGGTTATGCTGGCAATGGTACAATACTGAGTGAGTGGTAGATGTTGATCAGGGCATGTATAGATAGAAGTCAGTGCTTAACTTTTTAGAAGTTTGAGGAGGTGGAGATTATATGGGGAAATTACAACTCTGTTGTCTAGAAATGTATGGCTTAATACAGGTAAAATCAGCAATGTTTTCTAGAATCCAGCTTAGTCAGGTACATTTTAAAGAATGACTGGCTGGCCACTGTGCCATCTGTGTGTGCCTTCCAACGTTGCACTGAGGTGTAACAGTGAAATCCTTTCCATTAAAGTTTACATAAATACTGTACTACCCGGTTAATGTTTGCAAACTAATGTTGGGTTGCATGATTTCCAACAGAACTATGTGGGAGCCTGTGCACAGAATTCCTCCATTCAAACAAGTATTTTTTGTTTTACTGTTGTCTGTCTAGAGTTGATCATCCAGCTGTTGATTTCTTCATATTCTGTTTTGACACTTAATGCTTAGTAATTTCCTACACCCCAGGAAGCTGCTGGGAAGATGTATCCTTAAAATATATGAAGGAAGCCCCTTCTAGGCAGTGTAGAAAGAAAGAAGAGGTACAAAGCACAGGTATGCAGGAATCAAACAAACTTCGGTGTAAATTAATAACTTAGGGTGAGAAGTAAGTAGTGAAAATTGTCTTGTCTGATCCTGTATGAAAATCTGTCTCCTTACCTCATCTGTTATCCTTGGAAGATTTTTCGCATATAGTGGGTTGGATTTAAGATACAATCCTTATTATGTGCAACATCAGGAAATGTTGAACACTAAAAATAAAGTGTGTTTGTCTCCATAGTGTGGTGGAATGAAAACAGATGGCAGGCAGCACATATGGCTGCCAGAAGCTGGGAACACCCATTTGCTGCTCTAAACAAAACAAACCAAAACAAAGGAACTCCAAGAGGGGCAGAGATTGTTCCAGGCAGATACCAGGATATCTGTCCTCTCCTCTTCGCCCACACTCCTCATTTCTTTACCTTTGGTTGCTCAAGCTAGAAATGGAAGTATATTACTAATTAAGAATTTAATTGACCTCCTTAGTATTTGTCACTTAGCATTTCTCAAGTATAGGCATAATTTAAAATAAATCTCTAATCTCCATTGTAGGTTCAAACCTCTGTGTTTGGACAAAATTTGAAGTTTTGCCACTGTTGTCCAAGCAATTCAATAACATTAAAAAATTGTGTCAGTGTTGAAGGGACTTCTGGATCTCAGCTTCATATCGTATGGATGGTTGAGAAGGAGATTGCAGACAGGTGCCTGCCTTAAACACAGTTGCTGGAATAGACTTAGGTCCTTTCTATACTTTGAATATTTTGGGGGAATTTATTTGACATTACTGGCAGTAGTTTGGCTTACCTGGTGCTTGTTCTGAAAGTTCTTTATGGGGTATTACTGTTGCAGGCAATGCCTTGTGTCTTATGGCCTCTGTAAGGAGTAGTCAGTGATGTAATGTATATTATATATTTTGAGTGTACAGGTATGAAATGTGTAAATGTGACTGTGAATAAGACAACAATGATTTTTCTTCGTTGTTAAGATTTTTGTTCTTACCCGTGGGCTTGGGGGCTGTTTTTATGGTAAGCTTTGTAATTAGGCTTTAGCTTTGTTTATGATTAGCCTGTTTCAGTTTTTGCAGCTTTATTTTTTTTCTCATCTAATTTAAAATACATTTTAATTTGCATTAATTTATCAATACAATTGCAGCTGTATGGTAAATACACTATGACAAAAAATAAGTTGGTTTATTTTTTTGGTGTAAGGAGATAAAAGGAATAGATTAAAAATATTCAAACTCAGAAAAAAAAAGGCAATAATAATTAAAATTGATGATACGTAGAAGCCAACAAAATTGCCAGGACTTAATAAAATTTTGTGGCGAAAGAAAATGTAATGGACTACATAAACTGGTGCTGGCAAAAGTAGCTTCCAATGACTGACCCTGTTTTTGAGACATTTTACTGTGTGTTTATTTATATTTAGGTCCCTGAAAGTTTTCAGTAGAAGAAAATTGCTGAGACTAGGGAACAGCTTTTTTTGAAAATCCGTCTGATATTTAAGGAATATCTGGGTTTAAATATTTTCTATTTTTACTAGTTTAAGTTATAGAAATAATTCTAAAATTAAGAACAGGATCCCACTTGTTATAGATAATCCCTTCCTTTGTTCCAGTGAATAATCTGGATCTTTGATTTTTGAAAAAGTATGTTTAGTGACATGTTGTAACCAAGAACTTTAGGTCCACATTAGCTGTAAGGATGTGAGATTTCAGTATGGCATTGAGCACCTGCTTAGACTTGAAAGACTGAGTCCCCCCTTTAGAGGTCTTATAAACTGGGGGGAAGATGATTTCACTATGCATTTTGATGGTGATGTTTCAGGGTATGTTCTGTTAACTTGATCCTTTTATTACATAATGCTGAGTTATTTCATATCCTTGGAGTTTCAGTAATATTGTGTATTATCCCTGAAGTCCTAGGGGAACATATTTTTCCCACTGAAAATCATCAACTGGCAGCTTATCTCTGTTGCAATGAAGAGGAAATGCAGGATTTACTTTAGATAAGCAGTTTGGATAACAATATACAGACTCCCCTGTGGAATAGTCATAAGGAAACCAGCTGACGTAAGGGAATGAAGACATCTGAGAGCACTGTTTAAGCAAACTTGAACTAAAGTAGGTGGAACTGTTGGTCACAGTCTCTTAGAGCAAATGGAAACGGCAGCCAAGTACAGAACCAGGGAGAGCCCCGCATCTCACCTCTGCATTGTTACCACTGTGAAGAGAAGGATGTAAGGTAATGGTAATCTGTGTCCATGCTTGCATTGTATCAGAAGTCAAAATAACATAGGCTCCAGCAGCTTTCACTTTTAGCCAAAGTGCCAGAGAAATGTATGGTATATTAAAAAGCAAAGTTCACTACTGGCAAAAAGGATATAAAATATTATTGGCCAAAGAGGAAGTGCCTGGTTTTGGACTGCATTAAGAATTGTGACGCTGCTCTGGTTTGGTTTAGTATGAAGCGTGCCCAGAACTGGTTTTGATTTGTTTTCTTTTGTTAGGTTTTGTAGGTTGGAGTTTCTGCCTGAGTATGCTGATTTCCATGATGTTGGTAATAATGGTTTAAAGGAAAATAGTCCTGTTTCCCCATACACCCTCCCCCCAAAAACTAAAACAAAATATTCAAAGTAAAAAATAAAAACACCCATACTAAGGATGTAGGAACACAAACAGGAAGTATTAGAGGCTGCAGTTTAATTTTAACACCAGAGGATAGAAAAAAGATCAACACTAATTAATGAATGTCAAATTTGCATCATTTGGGAGGTTGTTTAGAAAAGCTAATTGTTTCTTTTTTTTTAATAACCCAAATATTTTTTGAAAGGAATTTGTATCATCACACAATCTTTCAAAACAGAACCTTAGGAAGTTCTTGCCCAATTGTCAGTACTGTTCGTGATCTGCCTTTGTAAGTTGTCTCAGCCCCTGACAACATTATTAGTCATATCAATTCTTATTTCAAAGTCTGTCTTTGAGAATGGTATTTTTAAAATATGAATACATTGCTTTTTTTTTTTTAGTAAGGGCAAAACCCCAGAGTTCATGTTCAGTGCAACTGACTGCATTTTTTCTTGACTATGCACTGCAACAATATACTCTGCAACTTCATTTTGTAGTTTTATTTCACATTTTAAGGCTTGCTAGTAATTTGTATTTTTACACCAGCTTATTGATGAAAAAAATTAATGAGTGACAGAAAGATATGAAGAAATGGGCTTTCAATGAGCCACAACATAAGAATAACTTCGTGAAGACACAGAGACTTAAATGCATTTCTGGCCCACAGAAACAAACTCTGTGATAGGAAACAGACTAAGAAACACTTGCCAAGAATACATCTACCTTTTCTACTTTTGATTTCATTTATTTCACATACAGGACTGATTACTAATCATGTGAGCAAATTCAACCTTTAGTTAAAGTATTCAGTGAAAAATATAAAGTCCATCTGTGAACAGAGCATGGAGGCAACAGGTACGTCAGTGGAAGAGTGGCTGAAAGATTTTGGATGTGGAAAAAATAAAATTCATTTCTAAACATCATGAGATTTACTTGCTTGTGTTCCCCAGTTCAGTGGAAATCAACTAGAACCTATTCTGTTCCAAGGATTGAATGTTAAATCCCTAACTGGGGAATATTTTACTGAAAAAGTTGTATGGAAGAGACAGTGCAGTCACATAGCATTACTTCTGAGTGGAGCAGAAGTAACGACGAGCAGAACTGGTCCGTGGATTTTGTGTTTAACACACATTAGAACAAGACCAGAACTAGCACTACATACTAGCATTACCTATATTAGTGGTGAGATGGAGGTTTCTACAGTGAAGCATAAGCAGATTGTTCATCTTTTGGAAGATTCCTTTGTTTCACATATGATATCGGGTGTCTCCTGGGGTCTCCTGGGGTAACCCTCACTGTTGTCTTCACTCTTAAAAACCCTTCCAAATTTCCCTTCTTCTAAACTAGTGCTTTTCATCCTTTAAAGCAGTGTCTCCAGTGGTGATCACAGCAACTTCCCAGTGACTCATAGGTAAGATTTGGAGGCTTCTGCACCATCCCTGGATTCTGTCCTTTTCTCTCTTCCCTGGTGTATCACAGGCTGGTACCCCAACCCCATACAGCCTCCGTGTATTCCCTAGTTTATGACAGCTGCTGTTCCCTCTCTGGTGGGCAGTGGGAGAAGCGGTGAGGATGACAGTAGCATGGTCTGCTGAGGGAGTTCCTTGAATGTGGACCTCTAAATGTTCCACAGTCTTCATTGTTGGAAGATTTTGTTCATCTCTTTTATCATTTTATTTCCTATCTGCTTTTTGTAGTGTGTCGTGTGTCGCCCCATTCCCCATGGCATATTCGTAGGACAACTGAAGCCTCAGCCCCTGCCATTCCAGTAATGTGTCCCTTGCTGGTATTTTCCTATGTTGCCAGCATCATTCTGGTTCCCAGCAAGTCTACTGGCCACCAAGAGAGTAGCCTGCTGCACGCCTGGTAACATAGGCCTTTCCTCATAATTTTGAGCCCCAGTGTTGTCCAGGAGCCTGAGACGTGATGGAGGTGTTGTAGGGCCTGCAAAGCAGGGGAAAGTGAAGCAGCAGCCATTTTAAGGGAATGGTTTTAGGACCAACATTACAACCTAGTGTTTTGGTATGTTTATGCATATAGTTCAAAAGGGCGATGAGGCTCCTGACCAAACTAAATAAGCAGATTTTACTACATGGGAAATTTTTTCTCCATACCTCATAGAAATATTGTAGAAGGACAACTGAAGGAATTGCTATGAAAATTCAAAGAACTGAATGAATGACTATACATTAAGTTTGCATGCTGTGCTACAGGTATCTGTTGTATGGTTTTGAATGCTCTTATATATTCAATTTAACTCCAGAGAATAACCCAAACAAATGCTGAATAGAGAACAATATTTTTATTTCATGTCCTTTTGAAAGATTAACTATTGCTTTTTATAAATATGCAAAGACCAGTAGGAATGGAAATGCAAAGCACAGCATTCACCCCATTAACATGCTAATTCATTTGGAGGGAATTGAAAAGTAGTTTCACCTCTTTTATTTGCATGTCCTGGCTAGTCTGTTACAGAACCTGTTAAGCCACTGTGCCTGTGGCATAGTTAAAACTCTGGAGGGAGCATCAGCCTTAGGGATTGTGGGATGTCCCACCATGTACAGCATGGGTGGGAGTAGCATAGGTCAAGGGTGGGATGACAGGCACTGCAATCTTCCTGTTTGTGAAACACATGAGTGATCATAAATTATCAGGGCAGATTTAAGCATTAGGCGGGAGCTGGAGGGAGGCGTGGGAGTGCTGTGTTCCACATGTACACTCTGTTGGGAGAATGTCTGTCGTACTGCGCAGCACAGGAGTGCTGTGTGCTGTGCCTGGCTAAGGAGATGTTTGGCTTTGTGGCTAAGAGCAGTCATGCTGGTTTGGTGAAGCAACTCAGAGCTGAAGCATGTGCCATGGATTATGTGTGAGTGCTGCAGCTTGTGCTACGTTGCCGTGGGTTGGTTGATGTGCCTGCCTCTGTGGCCTGTCACTGTGCTCTGTCTTGACTGTAATCAAAGAGCTGGTTTGGCTCTGGCTTTGCTGTACTTCAACAACAACTGTCAGAAAGAAAGAAAAGAAAGCATTGCTTGCTCCGAATTCTCTTCAATTCTGCACAGCAACTCAAAATTAGTACTTTTAATTATTTGGGAGAATGAACTGTTTGACTAGAAAGCTGAGGAAAGCTTCATGATTTGAGAATTAAATGTTGCGAAGAACCATATGGATGCAATTGATCTCTTAAAGTTTAGCTATTCTATGACTTCAAGTAATTTCATTGTGTTTTCAGCCTTTATGCCAGTGTGCTCTTTCATCATCATTACTTGTGTCCCGGAGAACTTAGTCCAATGTATTTTGGGAGAAATGATAAAAAATAATGAGCAATTGGAAAAAAAAAAAGGTTAGCAAACCAGTGGAATTCTCACGCATGAGAACTAACAAGTGACTTTTCAATAAACTAACAGTAAGACAGAAAGTAAAAAAGGAGCTTCCATGCTTCTTATCATGAGTCACGAGAGAAATGAACTCAGCAGAAAAATGTCATGTTTCAGCAGCGTGTCCAACGTGTCTCAAAGGGTACAGGAACATAAAGAATCTGTAATAATGTATCTGTCTTTTCTCAAAGAACTAATGTTAGTGCTGGTTCCAAAGTAAATTGAATTCTGACATAGGTAGTGTCAAATAGTTTCAAAGCCTGCTAGAAAATACATTGATACATAAACCTCATTTTCTAATTTAAGACACATTAGAGGAAGGAAAATGTTGAATGGGATGGAAACTGATACTATGTTGAAATTTCTGGTTAATGCGTATTGCCTTTTCATGAAAACCTGAGGAATTCATTGCACTTATTACCTGGAAATAGAAGAATGTGAGCAGCAGTAAAAACCAAGGTAAAAGGAACCACACTACTTTCAGATAAATTTCAAGAGCTTCAGAGCTTCCCACTCTTCAAAGGCTTTCTGCAATAAAAGCTTCCAGCAGAAGAGCATATGTGGAAGAACAAAGCTCAGTAAAAACCAACTAAATGAAAAGGAAGGTGAGTTGTTATTACAGTTCTATAGCATGATGGTAAAAACTTTGGCATGAGCTTGCTATGAGGCACAGTACAGGAAATGCATTCTCTCTAGCTGTTTTCTAGGAACACAGGGTATCAGTTGTTTCTTGCAAAATTATTATTTAAAAATGAGGAATGTGATTATGGTATAACAGTTTAAAGATTTGTTGCGAAAATAGATATGCTGCCTTTTTTGATGCTTAGGTCTGTCAGTAATATGAAACATACAGTACCTTTTCTTTGCTTCATAGTTTGCAAGAAATGAAGGAATATTGTAAAAGAACTGCGTTGATGAAAAACATTTTTCTTTATTATTCTTCAAGTTAAATCCACAGTAGATTTCAAAAAGAAATATATAAAATAATGAGGACTGCAGCGTCCATATTGTTTAGGTTAAAAAACCCCACAGGTATATGTATATCAAAGCAAGTTTCTTTTAACACATCCTGTAGATGAAAAGCTTTTTTCTAGAACATTAAATTGTGAATCCGCATATTACTAAAGCACATATATTCAAAGTCATTCAAAAGGCTGTTTTGCTTCTTCACAGGTGACAGCCAGGAATGCTAAATCAAAGAAAGAAATGCTGTGATCAGAATGCAGCTTTCTGAGGTGCTTAGAAATGGAAAGATACTTTTGGAAACCATGCTGGACTGAAGACCTAGATTGAGATTCCCAGACTCTAATAATAAATATAGTACAGCAAAGTGCTGGCTAAATGATGCCTAAGTAGTCAAACACATTGTCCTGGCCAGTACTGAAAGCTCTTGCTACTGCGACTTCTGCTACCTCTACCAGCAGTGTCTACAGTCATAGTGAGCAAGAGGCATATAAGAACCACTGATCCGGATGATTTTACTTCATCTGAAAACTGAGGTAATGTGTTCTTATATTTCTCTGAGAAAAACAGGAGTGCACTAAAGAGCATGAAGAATCTACAGAGCTGATTGGAGTGATATATGGTATGTAGTGGAAAGAGAATATAAGCAGTGTTAGTTGGGTAAAAATAGAACAGGACACCATAACCTAAACATAAAATCATATTCAATGTGTTGCATTTGGTGCTTTATTTACCCTTTCTCCTAATAAATACAGCAAGACTAAAATGCTAAGCAGAAGCACCACTTGATAAAAAATCATGGAGGACAGCAGCATGGTATCTGGGAGAAAAACACTCAAGATCCAGAAATACCAATGTGTTAAAGGATCTAAAGGAATAACAAAGAATTTTTTATGAATTTCTGATCATCTTTGCATAATAATAGTAATAATACCTGAGGACAACAGGAAAGTGCATGAAGCAGCTAGCAGTGACCATTTTAAAATACTGCTTGCTCAATCACCCAAGCTGTTGAATTACACAACTCCTACTGAAATAAATAAGAACTGCTGCTGCCGAGCCTTATGAATGAGGCCACCTGAGAAATTGTTGAATAGCTGATCTATAACAAGTTATTGTTAGTGAGTTGTAAATCAGATAATGCTTATGATTAAGTGGGTGGCCGAGTCTTGTGTACATTTTACCTGTTTAGCTATACTCTTTGTATTTTTTAGTTGAAGTATACATCTTTTTTCTGTAATTACTTTCTCAAAGACTTCCGAAAAATTAATTCTCTAAAGCCTTACAATAGTCTGGTGGCATAGGTAATCTGAAAAATGCATTCAAATAAAGAGAATTATTAGTAAACAGGTTACTAGAAAGAGTAACTACTTACGTCAGCTAGAAAAGAATGCTCACAAAACAGTATTGTATAAACTTCCTTTTTTAAACTGCCTTGTAATTGTCAGAAGAACATGGTGAGCATATTCCCTTTGCTGTGGACTGTAAAAGAATAATTCAAATTTTAGACTGTCTAATACCAAATCAAAAACACTATGGTCTAGTAATTCAAAGCACTAAGTTTAAACTCAAGCTGCCAGTACAAATTTACTCTAAGGGTTTCTTCATTAATTTGTTGGATAGGTATGTGTAAACTCTCTGTCTGTGGTTCTGCTATTCTGTGTCTGACTGGATCCTTCATATTACCCCTGACTTTTCTTTTTGTTTGTTACTGCTGCTTGTCTTCCCCACATTCTGTGCTCACACATATTGTTAGCTGATGTCCTCATGTGTGCCTACCCTGGTCCTCTTTAAGAAGGATGTTCACAGGTCATTCACCCAACTCTTTTGTTGCTGTTTGCCTCAGATACTCATTTGTTCAAGTATTCCAAAACTTGTGGCCGCCTTCTCTTTTTGCCTTTGACTTCAGCATAAACATTGTGGGTGCACTGGCCACACTTTAATGATGTGCTCCACCTCAGTGGAGGTTGAGCCATCTGCCTCTTTTGGGTCTTTCCTGAGACTTTTCTCCTCTTGGGTTACCACAAGAACCACACAACTCCCTTCTGAGAAAGGGAATGCAAATGAACACCCTGACCTAGTCATCATTGATTCCAGTCAAAACTGGTGATACAAAAAAGCTGTGCCCTTTCTATTTCCTCCTCATAATAAGTCAAAACATAGTGTGCCAGAGGTGATTGAATTTTAGTGCAAGAGAGCAAAGTTCCATCTCTTTAGACATTTCCCAGAATAGTGGGCTTCTCTGCTGTCTACATCAGTCATCACTTTTCCCCACAGATTCAACATATCCACATATGCCTTGTATAGAAACAACTCCTTCACCTTCCTGTCATTCCAGGAATGAGTAGACATGACCTTCTGCTATTAGGAAGCAATCTTAATACTCACTTGAAATCTATCATGGATTTCTGTCGGGGAGACTGGAGAAATACACTGGTAATGGCACCTTCAATGAGCAAGGATAGTCTTGCTAGGTAAAAATGAATTGCCACTCACATTTTCTTGCCCAAACAGTCTTGGGTGAACTACTAGGAAAAAACCTGCATGTTTTAATCAAAAATAATTTCTGTTTTGGAAAGAAGAGAGCTCCTTTACAGAGGGGCTGGGATAGAGAGACAGTAAGAAAGCACAGAGCTCAAAAATACATCACCTTCTCCATTATGTGTTTTTTCCATTGTTTTTGTCCCTCCAGGCATTTGCATCTTTTCCGACTGCCACCAACTCTTCTAAAAGACTCAGATGTTAATAGCATAGATAGTAATTCTATTCATGTTGAGAGTTCCTCACAGTATGCCCAGCTCAGCTGCCCCTGCTTCACCTCTGCATGCAACTTCTCTTGCTATGTGTGGTCACTGCTCAAGGGAGCTGTGTCCTATATGAGGAACTTCAATACAAATATATTTAATTTCTATGACCAGCCTCTGCTGTAGCCACAACTTTGTTTATGCTGCTCAGTGAAAGTGTGTCACAATTTAAGACTGAGCTGACAGGGAGGAGACTGGGTCAGCTTGGATATTAAAGCACTTCTGGTCACAGATAAATATTTAAAGTTTACAAGTGGCATAGTTTCCCTGTTCTGTGTGAGAGACTGTGCAGTTCAAGCTAGAGGCCAAGCAAGTCAATGTGATAGTCTCTAACACAACCTGCCTCTCCTGCAGCAGGGAGGTGCTGCCATCCAAAAGGAAGTCAGGTGGGTCAGCGCAGCAGTCCCAGCCATGTGATGGGCAGTCCGGGATGGAGCCTAGGGGTCCCTGTAGCTAACCCTGGATATTCTGCTGGATCTCTTCCCCAGCAACAGCTATATAAATCCTGGGCACAGTTCAGCTGAGTGTCAGGCAGTGCATTGGCAGTGCGCACCCACAGAAAACCTAGTGTGGCCTCTTGCTAATTCAACAAAGATGTTTGAGATACAACTGTGTAAGCACACATGACCTGTTTAAATTTATATCGTTAGGTGATCCAGCCATGGGTAGACTTCTCTCAAATACTCTGGAACTGTGGCCTGAAGGTCATTCACAATCAATGCAGTACAAGTATGTTGGTCACTCTCATATTGTACTGTCACAATCCTATTCAAGAATTTGATCAATTATTTCAAAATTACATTAATGAATTATAATGAAATTTTAAAATGCAGTAGAATATGGAAATTACTTTATTGCATGCGTAAATATTTAATGTTAAAATATGCAATGTTTGTTTATACCTCATTACAACTACATACAATGTGGAATCTATAATGTAATGGACTTCAGACTTAGTTTCATAAATATTTTAGCACAAAATTACACTTTTTCCTGTGTAGTTTGCAGAAAAAAAGAGAGCTGTGGTCAGTCATTTAAGTAAGTGGTTGTATCTGAGTATGTTCACAGAGTAGATAAATGTACATAGTTCCACAAATAGTCAAGTTTTAGGCCCTTTAAATCCATAAAAGCTACATAGAAAGAAAAGGTTTTATTAGATAGTAAGTAAACTAGAAGCAGCAAATAACTTAGAATAGATGGGAAGTTTGTACATACCAAGTATAGAAATACTTAAAGATCATGCATAAATGTGTTACTGCTAAAATGATTGAACACAAAGTAGTATCACAATAAATATTTTGCTTACTAAAAGCAGTAGTGAAACTGGTTTAAATAGATCATTGTTTTGAAAGCCTGTAGGGTACTTCTGTTTATGTTATGGTCTACAACTATGAGGACAAGTAAATTTCCAGTGAATTGAAATAGAACTTTGTGTGTACTATCTCAAGGGGATTATTAATTTAAAATGTCACGCAATAAGTGTAAAGTATTTGACATGAACTGGTAGTGATATGGGCAGTTTGCATCTAGTAGAGTAATTCCGTTCCTATCAAAATGTTATGGCACTTGAATTTGATTCATGCTCAAATCTACTTCTATGTTTGTTTTAACAAGGATCTCTTTAAATGTGATGAGCAATCTCATTTCACTGCTTCACCTCCACAGTTCACAGAAACAGCTGCTTTTAGTCTTATGAGAACTTTGTCCCACAATCCTACATGACTAGCAATGCAACCACTCACCATACACATATAAGCATTTAGGGATAAAACCAACATCAGTTGTAACATGCCATGCAGCTAGTGTGGTATAGGCTGAGAATTAAATAAAATCCAACTTGGACAAAGTAATTTCAAAGACTAAAGAAAGTGCTTGGGGGAGCATCAGCATTTCCTCATAAATCTGCTCCAGCGTGACACAGACTGAACATGCCTGACCATGCACGTTCAAAGATCAGTAACTGCCAAGAAGAAACTCCCTCTGTCTCTCTAATATATATGGAATTGGCTGCCTTCAAGTTAGATTGCTATCTCCTACTTGGCTCACTTTGCAAAAGGCACGCTTCCCACGCTGAGGACAGCCTATTTACTAAACAGCTGGAGCTAATGAGGACATAGTACACTAATGTTTGGGACTTGCTCTGTTTCTGCTGAATACATTAATGGTCCTCCACCAATGCAAAGTCCTTGAACAGATGCACTCCTGTTTTCTCTGAGCCTCACAAGAGTCATTGCAGCAGTTCACTGTAGAAGATTCATTTTAAGGGGTCCTACATATAAATTTGAGATTTTGAAAAAAGAAAAAAAATATCAACACCGTTCTAATCAGCAAGCCCAAAATTCTGAAGCACTAGGTATAACCCTGAAAGTGTTACCTTCTGGTTCTACAAGAAACACTCTTTATCTTGCCAAAAGTTAAAAGAAAACACAGCCTACAGCTCAGAGGTACATGCAGCTGCCAGAAACTAGGCTGGAACACATAACTTACTGTTCCTTCTAGGCAGATGCCTTTACTCTCCATAATCCCTGTGCAGCACTTAGATATTAGTTTAATAAGTTCATTAGAAACTGGCAGAGTAAAATTATGCTAAATAAGCAAATTTACTAGAAATTCTTCTGAGCCTTCCTTTGAGGCAAAATTGAACATTACAATTGACTCCTCAAAAGTGGCTGCTCCATTTCCAATCCCTTTACTCCTTAGGAAAAGCATTTTGCAAAAGGAAAAACCTTTAAGTTATTGCTGTTCCTTTAAAATGATTCTCTGATTTGTCTGCTAGCTCAGATGCAATGCTCTTACTAATCCCTCCTTTTGAGACTTTACATTCTTAATAATTCAAGGAGTGGAACAAGCTGGACTAGGTAGATACTTTGCATTTCACACAGCAGAATGAAAACTACTGATTGAGAAGTTGCATGTGCTGAAGCATTTTTCTAAGCTTGTCGAAAAATCTGATCATAGTATTTACGGTTATATATACATATATATAATTTTGGTACAAAGTATCTAAAACTGTACATATTTTTTTGTGCTGACACCTAAAGTTGCATGGATTTCGGGCTTTGTACACACACCGGTTAGACCTAGGAAGTAGATGCTAAGTTTTTTAGCCACAGTATTTTTTTCAACACGGTGAATAGGGTTGTAGTACACAGGGCTGTGTACTGTGTACAGAACGGGGTGCTGTGCTACCCTGTATAAGGACTTCACACGGTGATGCTCAGGTGCAGGATAAAGATCTATGAACTGTCCGAGTTAAAGAACTCCTCGGGCCGATTCCCAGAGCCCAGAAGAGGGCAGTGAATTGTAAACACTCTCGTGCCTGAAGCCCCGGGACTTCCACCCTGCGGTTCCGCCGCAGGTCGCAGCGGCGGCGGTTGCAGGGATCAGTGACGGGGCTGGGGGGAAGGGGGCAGCTGCCCGCCGTGCCCCCGAACGCCTGTCCCACCTACCGCATCATCTCTTCTACGCCCGCGCATGGCAGCACCATCCGCCTGGAACGCCAGGGAAACGGGACAGCCCTGCTCGGCCAGTCCCCAAAACAATTCCCCTGTGTGATCAGGGGAAAGCGAGGCGTCTCCCTGCCCGCTGTCGCACAGCGGGAAGGTGGGTAGAGGGAGCCCATCTCTGACACGGCTTCGCCGCGATCCCCATCCCCATTCCTGTCCCCAACCCGATCCCGATCCCGGTCCCGGTCCCTATCCCGATCCAACCGCTCCGCCTCCCTTCGCGCCGCCCCCCACCCGCGGGAGCGACAGCGCCCCCTTGCGGGCCGTTCCCGCCCTGTTGCCACCCTCGGTGACGTCACACGCGGCCTCTCCTCTGGCTTCTGGGATTGGCCGGCGCCCCGCGCAGCTTTCCCGCCTCCAGTGCGCGATTGGCGGGCCGGCCCGTGNGTGCGGGGCCCTCGGCCGCCCTTCCTCGGTGCCGGCGCGCCGGTGAGGGCGGGAGAGGCGCGAAGGGCGGGCGCGGAGCGGCCCCAGGCGCGGTGTGGGTGCCGGCCCTCACGGCCGCCTCCGAGCGCCCTCGCCTCGGCTGAGGAGAGACGGGCAGAAAATGGCAAAGTCTGGAGGAGGAGGAGGCGGAGGCGGCGGT
>WBMY01014342.1:2595973-2637359 GCA_013397315.1 Donacobius atricapilla
CACCCGCGGCCTCTCCTCTGGCTTCTGGGATGGGCCGCCGCCCCGCGCAGCTTCCCCGCCTCCAGTGCGCGATTGGCGGGCCGGCCCGTGATTGGCGGGCAGGAGGCGCGGGGGGAGCAGAGGCCCGGGCCGGCTGCGTGGGGAGAAGCGGCAGCGGCGCGGACGCAGAGCGGGGCCGGCGCGGTTATTTATTGTCTACGCGCGGCGTCCCGGCGGCGGCAGCGGTTCGGGTGCTGTGCGGGGAGAGGAGGAGGCCACGGCGGGGGAGCAACACCGGGCACCGGGACGCAGGGTGGAAAGAGGAGNNNGGCGGCAGCGGGGGACTGACTTGGGTGGTAAGTTGTAGGGCTGCATTTTGTTGTTCGTGGGTTCAGCTACTCGTGTTTTATTATTAATAATATTTCTGTTTACGTCCCTTGTGTGTGTGGAAAGAGCGCGGGTTGTCTTTGAAAAGAGGGAAGAGGCTGAGGGCTGGCGTGGAAAGCGAAGCGCTGTAGAGCCGCCGTTCGGTGGAGGGCTCCGGGGTAGGAGGAGGAAGCCGGAGCTTGGAGCTGGTGTTACAGGAGGAGAGCTTTAACCCTGGGGGGGGCTCCTCGGGGTGCGGGGAGCCGTAGGAAGGAGGTCAGGTGGGAAGCTCCTGGGGGGAGCGCTAGGGTCATCAGGGCTGTCTTGAAGTCGCTGTCCTCCAAAGCCAGACGTGGTCTGTCTGTCGTCCCGCCAGAGTTGCGGGTATTGCCCCTTGTTCCTAGAGCAAAACCTTTGCGGGCTGGCAGAGGGTCTCTGTGTTGATCCCGTTTTCTTTTCCAACTGTGTGAAAGGACAATACTTGAAGTTCCCAAGTTTCAGAGACAGGAAGCAGGAGCTGTGTGCCTGCTATTCCATCTTGGCATTCAACTTCCTCATCTTCCAAAAGTTGTAACTCTGCGATAGAACCGAGAAGGGGATGTTTTACTGCCTTTCATGGATTGGTCTGAAGTATTAAGATTAGAGAGGATGCTGGTGATAACTGACTCTAGAATTGATGAATCATTTTTGAGCCTCCTTATAGTCCTTTGAGAGTACAAGCCCTGGCTCCCAGTGCAGAGGTGCTCCCCTTGTCAGTAGTAGAAGTGGATGCTCTCAGCTTTTGGTGAGACCTGAGAAGAGGAGGAGCAAAGGTGACCTGAAGGGGTCTGGTTCAGCCAATCAGTAACTCCCCTGCCTTTCTCTTGCTCAGCACAGAGGGGCAACTTTAATGTTTAAACAGAAGACGCTACATCTTGGTAGATAGGTGGTGAGGTATCTTTAATCGGACACGTGTGCTTTACAGAGGTGGGAACTTTTAACAAGTCTTGTTAAACGGAATAATAGCAAACTTGTTCTTGTGTCCCTCTGCATCTTGGAGCTGTTGAAAAAGAAATATTATTGGAGTGAACAAATCCACTGTGTTCTGATGGTGGACTATTTCCGTGGCTCTAATTACTGCGTTTTATGTTGGTAATTCTCTTTAATTTTAAAAAGCTGGCAGCATGGAAAGGTATATTTTAAAAATGCAAGTTTCTGGGTGTGCCACTTAAAATTAGACAGTTTAGACATGTGAACATGTCTAAGCTGAGAAGCTAAAATTATTCTCCTTTCTTTCCACAATACTTTGCAGTCTTTATCAACTGTGGTCTTTGGATGGCTCTTCAGAATTAAGATTTTGCCATCTAGGTTCAACTGAGTAATTGAAAGTTTTACAGCTCATACAGAAAACTGCAGAATGAAGTGTGAAAATTATTGAATAGGCATTTTTATTGAAACATGTTCTTAAATGTAATGGGGTTGAAATTATGGTGAGTCAACAGTTTTCTACAACTGGAAATTATCAAACTTTTCATTCTCTACAAGCACTAAAAGTTAAAAGTGTTTTTGTCAACTCAGAATAGTTGTAGGGAAATAATTGAATTTTAGTGAAAACTGTGTTCATTTATTTTTTCAGAAAACAGTGGGACATTCTTTCGTTCTCTCATGTGCATTTTAAATGGTGAAGGTGGAATTTCTAAGCCAGCTCCTAAAACCAGACCTGTTCCATGTCAGCTGCAGAACACTGGCATACGAAAGAACAATATTGTTGTAGCACTGAATTGGATGGGGCCATGGCCAGCATGTCAGGCTGAAAAAAAATGTTGGTTTAGGTGGTGGTTCATTTGTAGATGATCATATTCTGTCCTTGAGAAGGACGAGAGGTACAGAGGTAGGGACAGAATAGTTTCAGCTATCTGAAAATTCAGCTTTAATCTGCTTGCCATATATCTGCTGGATATGCACCCGCTTGCAGTTTGGTTGTAGGTCGTTTTGAAACCACCTTGATTTCTTTAGAATTCTTGCTAGTGTGTTGAAACCACTAGGATGCTTCTCTGTGTGAGTAATGTATTCTCTGTAGCTTGTGGTTTCTTAAAAAGACCTCAAGTTAAACAATTGAAGGGTAACAGAAGAATGTCTGGCCCTAAAGATGAGGAAACATTTAAAACTTTGTGGAGTGTTAATTTATGTTTCAAACGAGCAGATCCTGTGTATAATACCTAGTTTCTCACTATTTTAGTGAAGAGTTGTGTGTGTAACTTCAGCATTGGGTGTGATTCAAAGAGCATGCTTGTAGGTAGGAAAGAATTACATGCAGTTGTGAAAAAGGAAAGGTACTTCCTATAATACAAAATTTACCCTAGGGTGAATTTCATAATAAGACGTCATACAAGCATTAGGTGATACCTACTTTTACTTTGAAAATCAAGAGGAATTAAGTGTTTACAGAAACAAACAGCAAGTAATATGTATTTTCAGCTGTAACAGGACTTGAAGAAATATAACTAGTTAGGCACAATTACCAGTGGTGGGAACACATGGGAGTATAATAACTGAAAATGTTTATTGGGAAAACAATTTAGCATTATTTAACTGAAGATAAACCAAGATAACCTCTGATTAACAAAATGTACTTGCATGGTTTTTTAATAGCTTTTTTTTTTCTTGGCCTGGTTGATGGTTTTCTGAAATCAACTTGCAATCCTGTTCTCTAATAGTTGGTGGAAGGTGCAGTTTTCACAGTGATATAAATTACTTGTGGTGGGTGATCTCCAAGGGTCACTCACAAACTACACTCGCGTTGTATTAGAGTTAGTTACAAAGTGTGGATTTGTAACTAGGAGAGTTTTCATTGGTGAAATGTAATGGCATTTTCTAATGCTAGAAAAACTTACTGTGAACAAAAGAAATAATTCTTCAACCTCTGTGTGTGTTTAGGAACTACAGAAAATAAATTGCAATGGCACAGTAATAGCACTTATTTTTTTAATTAATATACCTTTACCTTAGTGAAGGTGAAGTCATTGCTAGTAACACTTTGAAGTGCATTGGTTCTGATAAAATGGTAATGCCCACAAAACTGACTATTCCAAACAAGCAACATTTAATCACTTACTTCTGTCAGTGTTTTCAAGACTTTCTCCTCGACCCTAGAAGCTATATGAGCCTGATAAATGGAAGCTGAGAGTGCTGATAATAATTTAGGACTTTGAACCCTACTTCCCCTTTTCTGTCTTTGGTGAAAGGGACAGGTTTTGGCTCTAGGAAATGATAGCTTAAAGTGAATATATGCTGAGTGTTCATGTGACTTCTCTTTAAAAAAATGTCATTAATATTTGCTCCTTAGCTGGAGTGGAATGGAAATAATGTGTATTATTAGTAGATGGAAATACTGCATGTATTTTTGTTATACTTGTTCGAGTAAATACAGTTGCTGTATATTGGTAAGTGAAAAGAACTAGCCTTTCAAAAAATCTAAATTCAGATATAAACATCTTTCTGAAGATTCAGAGTTTACCTTAAAACCAACTTTTAACTTAATGCTGTAATTTTTTAAAAAACGTGAAGTGTATGTAATTAATAAGATAGTAGGCTCAATAGATATATATATTTAAAGCATCAACAAATAAAGCCCACCCTAGTCCTATTAAAAGGACCTTGTCTTTCTATTATTGTTTCATTTAAAATTAAATACTTTTAACTTTAATAAAGGGATTACTTTCAGTTTGGTTTGACTTTTAATATGTTCTGAGAGGATTAAAACAAATCTTCCTGTCGAATAATGCCCGATAACTTCTAGTGGCGTGCCATAATTCACTAGTTATGCCTTCTGCGCTGGGTGGTTTCTAACTCTATGGGTAGGTTTTTTGCATCTGAAATCTGAACCGGATCTCTGCAGCCCCAAGGATTTGCCCATCCCTGCTACCCTGAGCTTTGACTGTTCCTCTGGTTTGGGAGTGGGGGCTTTGGGATGGGAGCAACACAGGCGTTCCCTTCTTCTGCCAGTCCAGTGCCTGGAGGGAGAGTGTTGGGCCATGACAGCGTGCCCGAGAGTTGCGTTGTGTTACTGCTCTGTCACGGGTCTGTTTCTGTAGCTTATCGGGGTTCTGCCTGCCTGAAGTACAAACAGTTGGCAGATGTGGTCAGTAGTATGCCCAAATCATAATCAAATGATCTGTTTTTAGAAATAAGCATATTGTCCTAGAGGCAAACCGAGGGTAAATAGTCCTTTATCCTGTTAATTGCTGCTCATTACTATGCTGTTCATTTCAAAGGAGGAGTAGGTGGTTGAAGTTCCCACTCCTGAGTCCTTTAGGCCTCTTTCGTTGCCTGTCCAGACCCCGGTTAAAGCTCGGAACTGGCTTTTTGTTCTTTCCATTTCTTTATCCGGATCAGGCCTTCTGGTTCTCTGCCGGCCGCCGCTGGGCTGGGACACAGTTGTCACACACGTAACACTTGTTAAATGTGCTGTTAGTTTGTCTTATCTTTTCTCTGCTGCACTGTGGTGTCTGCAGAGCAGGCGGGTGTGGGGAAAGAGGTCTTGTGGAGTTGCCAAGCCTTGTTTCGGTGCTCTCCTCTTGCTTTACGTGCCTGTCTTTTGCTATTATGTGACCAGAAAACTGGGAGGCTTTTTGTCCTATGCGTCCTTATCTTCCTTCCCCCTCCTTTTTTCACAGTTATACAATGAAAGGAAGGTCAGACCTGAAATACTTGCCCCAATGTATTAATATTAATATTTACTTTTACTAAACAGAGTGTGTTTTGTAGGCTTTGAGCTATATAGCTATATCCAACAGCTGTGGGGAAGCAGCATTCCCTCTTGGTCTTGTATTTCTGATTCTGCTGCCCTTAAGGAAGCAATGCTGTAATGAGGTGTCATGACTCTCCTGGATATTGTAGTACCAGAGGGAAATATTTGTGGCTCAGTTGAGTGAATCAGACACAATAGTTCTGAAGAGGGATTCCTCAGATGTTTTGGTTTGCCTGCCAAAACAAAAAGAAAAAAAAGAAGTGATTACTTCTTATCCTCTACCCTCCACACCACCATTCATTAAATACTTTTGTTGTCCAGTCTTCTCCTTCTCAGAGTGCTGAATAATGCAGGATCAAAGAAGTGATAGAGGTGATATCAAGTACTGGAGCTTGGTCCTGGAACAGGATCGGGGCCACATCTTGGACAGCAGCTGAGCCAGTCCCACAGCTCAGTGCGTGCATCGGCACCCTCTGCATTCTGAGCTGGGAGGAAACCTTGTTCTGGCACGGGTGAAAGAGTGGTGACCGCATAGGAGCGGGGAGCTAAATTGTAACCGAGTCTAGAAAGGAATTTATATCTCAAGGTTTGGGGAGGAATTGATTTGAGAGGGTTTGTGGGTGAATACTTTAGGTGTTCAGTGTGGAAAGGTGTACATTTGAGCACGTGCCCCCTGTTAATGTTTGACCCGTGAGATTTGTGTGTGTGTACATTTAATTTCTAAGATGCCTGTGCTGTATTAAAGAGTAAGTAAGGAATTACATTATTTGGACAGATAAAGTAACCTTCACGAATAAAAGAACATATAAGTAGTCTAAGATGGTCAGCTTAAGTCTGAAAAAAATTACTGATTCAATTTAGTATTTCATTTGCATTGACTTTATTTTTCCGGAAGTAGGTTTTTACCTTGCATTTTAACAGTCTTGTGTGTCTATGCGCAAAGGCAGTCTCCAAATGCATGTTTGTGTTTCAGTTAATGAAAAGCAGTATATGGGATTCATAGCTGATGAATGGGAGTGATTCCATCCCTGGGAGTGAGTTATATATATATATAATAGATTATATATAGAAAACTTAAGAATGAAAACTGTTACAGAAAACTTAATTTTCTTCATTTGAAACAGTAAATTTCTTGCAAGCCACCCATAATGAAAATATTATTCTGCATTAAATAGGTGCTTGGAATATTTTCAAAAGCAGGTTGAGTGAAAAAATACGTAATTCTAAATGTGTATAACTGTGTGAAGACGTCGCTTTTGAAAGTTGCATGCTTGGAAACATAGTGGTGTCTTCTCAAGTACTTTTACTGGAACACAGGTATTTTGGAAAAGCTTACTTTAAGGCCAATATTCCGGATTCAAAGTAAATTTTAAATCAAGGCATATAAAATGTAGTTACATAACTTTGAAAATAAATACTAAAATTTGAAGTATGTTTTAAGTTCTAGCAGTAAAAACAAGGTGTCAAGATCAAACACCAAATACTTATTTGTGTCGTGAATATAGAAGAAAACCATTCCTCGTAAGTCAAGTGATAAACCAGCTCTTAGTAATTTTTATTCAAAAGTGTTTGCGTGCCATTTTCTTCAGATATTTCAGTAATAAGTACTCAAAAATTTGGTGTGAAAAGCAGGAACATATTCTTCCCCTCCTTGACAATGAGCATCAGATCTGCTGTTTTTAAAATTTAATTTCTTTTACTCTTATGACCTACGTCCTTTTAAGTTGTGTTTTGAAGTGAGTTGTTAACTTATTCTATATCAGCTCATCTAGTTTCATTTAATAAAGCTATTTTAATATCCTGTCTGCGTCTCAATGCAATTCCAATTTACATAAAAATACAATTTGCTGCTGAAAGTAAAATACTGCCCTTTTTTTTTTTGTGTGACAGTGATAATTCTGTGTATTTGTTACACTATGCACATCTAGCAGTTTTAGTAGTTTTTTTCAGCAAGTAAGAAAAAAGGGTGTTAGCCAAGTTAGTGTAAAACCTACTTGAGCTAGATCATGTTTGAAAGGTTCAGACCTAAACATCAGATCTATATTTTCCTTTGGACGTAATTTAAACAGCTACCTTAAATGGGGGGAAAAAATGTAAAAAAGGATTAAAATGTTTAATCTACTATTGTTTTCCTGATTTATGAAGTATAATTGCAGCTCAGATATTAAACAGTCCTCCTCTCATGAACCCCACGTCTTGATTTCTTTTGTTCTTTTTTAGTGAGTGAGTGGACCTAGTTAGTCTTGGGCTTCCTGTTTCTTCTTCAGACATTAGAAACTTGTAAGAAGAGCAGATGTATGAAAAACTGGGCAAATGTCTATTGACCTTAGTGAGGTGCCAAAAACTCACGCCATTTTTCTCAATCTGTGAAGGAATCTTTAAGGAGAGAGCAGGAAATAATATTTTCTTGTCATGACAAAATACAGGAGCCATATGATAACACTGAGAAGTTATTTTCCTATAAATCAAAACAAGCTGAGATAAAATAGAGGAAAAAAAATTAAAAAAGCTCTTGCAACCAGATAACTTGGTATGTAATGTTTCCATAAGAACAGTTAGAATTTTGGGGTCGTCCCCTGAGCCAGGGCATCTTTATTTATTAGATAGTGATAGTGTGAGCTTCACTGGAGGTATTTCCAGCTATGTAATCCGTGGTAGCTCTGGGCTATTTAGAGTTTTTAGGGACAATAGTGTAGTAGTGTGTGAGCATTTCAGTCCTGTTCTTATTACCCAGTTGTGTGCCATGATATAAAGGTACAAGAATGGCAAACTGAACTTTGTCTCAGTCCAGCTGATACAGAGAGTTCTGCTACCTGAAGTCATTCAGGGTGTTTCTTCATGCATCAGCACAGAGCTTTTTGTTGGCTGAGGTAGTTTTTTTTGTCATACTCTGTTTAGTGATCCTAACTGAGTGTTTTCCACCGCTGTTATGTTACAGCATCATCATGAAAACTTTGAGGTGTCATGACACAATCTTGGAGTAAAAGGGAAGCAAGTTGCTTGGAGGAGAGCAGTTGCAAGACGTGAGACAGTTACTCCTTTTTGATACTATCAGATCCAGAAGAGGGTTTTTCCTAAAGTCTCAAACAGAGACTGTAAAAGCATATGAGAAATTGACTGGTTTGGTGGTGGAGACAGAGGCAGATGGTCCAGATGCTTGAAAAAAAAACAAACCTAAAGTTGTATCATGTTAACCTGCCCTTCCTGATATTAGTTAAGTCTTTCAGAATATGCCATGTAGACTTTCTTCTTTGCCAGCTGAGTGATAAGCATGCATGCCAGGTAACAGAAAGGTGATGAAAATGCAAAACAATTTAAAAATTGTTCTCAAAATGTATTTGAAGTTATTTTATGAGTCTTTTATATGGTACCTTTTATGGAGAGGTTGATTCTTCTGCCTGCCAAGACACAATTCTTAAATAGCAAATTAAAGGGTAGAGTTTTGATGATCTTCAAGATTGTCAGCACTTTTAATGAACAATCCTGAAAGGCTTTTCCTAATGACTTCTGTAGTAATGTTGTTGTGGCAGGATGAGTGGCTGAGGAAGAGAGGAGTTTTGGAACTGTGTGAAGTCTTTATTGACTCATTGATGCATCTGTTTTCCTCCTTCTGAATTGCTGTCTGGAACACCAACCCTCTGTTCCTTTCTCATGCAATTTTCTACAAGATTGAGACTAGATTTTGTAGTATATATATGAGGCTTATAAAACATCTCAAGGCTTGTAAAGTCTCCAGAGGAGGAATAGATGTTGCATAGTAGGAGCTGAGCAATTAAACTCCAGTAACTTTTTTTTAGAGGAACACTGGATTCATATTTATTTTAATATGGCAGGAAAAAATAGATTTTAAGCTAGAGAGTACCAGAAAATGTGGCTATGTTACCATAGGTGCTTCTAATTATAAAAAAAGTAGGTTCTACCAAAGGTAGTATGGAGTATGAATGTGTAGAGTTTGTTCAATGTTTGGGACAGTTTTTTTTAAAGGAAAGAAGCTCATTAATTTTCATTTACGTAGTACCTTGTGTTAAGTAAATACGTTACTATTGCTTTTCTGTGGAAGGTTCCAGGGAGCAAGATTTGCAATAGTTTCTACTGATCATATTGCATTCCTTTTTAGGGCACTATGTGTATTAAAAGTATGAAAAACCCATGTATCACAGTCAAGGTGTTTTAGTATTTCAGTGCAAGGTAGACCGGCAAATAACATAAAGGTATGTTATTATAGACAAATTCTAATATACTGATAGCTGTTACATTTGTGAGAGTTTAAGAATTCACTTCTTTTGCTCAGCAGAGGAGGATTGCGTCCCTCTGAAGAGTGCAGTTGGATAAGTAACCTCTGAATGATATTTGGGCTCTCCTCTATACTAATGTTGTGTGGCTACATCAGTAGTCCTGAGCCTGACCAGATAAGTCTGGGTGTGGGGTGCTCTGTAGAATAAAATTTTCATGTGTGCCAGTTAACATGAGCTCAGAAACTACCCAACTACTGTTAGATTTGTTCTCTCCATCTGCTGCCTTGCAGCATGAACGTCCCAAATGTTGCCTTAGTCCTGCTCAAAGTTTTTTCTGAAGTCTGTTAATAATGAAGATAGGTCAGCAGGGAAAAAATACCTTGCAGTATGATAGGGGTTCAAGCTGGCCCCAGAACCCAGAGCATCTGAAAGAAAATGTCACAGTGCTGATGTGATACTTGACATACAGCCTGTTTGGGTTTCAAAGGTTCGGTTTTGCAGAAACAAAAAATCTATCAGGTTGTGCAAGTAATCCTTGCAATTGGGAAATGGAAATGTGCTGGGTGTCTGGAATACTTTTACAGTGCTCAAACTAGTGATGCTGTAAAACATTAGAAAAAGGTCAGGGATGTGGGAAACACTGAGGTATAAAGAGGTGAAGTCAGACACTGCTAATCTGAAATTCAGATATCAGAACCTCTAACTTTATGATTTCTTGGCTAGTGGAGGGCTTATGTGTGAGCTGGTTGTTGAAATAGTGGACCAAACAGATTTGGTCATTCTATGATCAAACATCTTCAGCCAGTGATTCCAAAGACTACTGTTACCAGCATCTGTAAGAAAACAGTATTGAAGTATAAGATAAATAAGTATATTAATAAGATGTCTTATACTATGTATATTATACTTATATATAAGACATCTTATAGTATAAGATGTCTTAAACTATAACATTAATAAATTCCTTTTTATTTTAGGGTGTTTTTTCCCTTGTTTGTTTCTGAGTTTTAGCTGGAAATAAAAGATTCTTAGATGGTTTATCTGTTACCAGATCATCCATGGATGTACTTTTGATACAGTGTGAGGAGTGAAAAATTTAGTATTAGAATAGAACCTGTCAGTGGATAGACAACTAAAAACTTTCAGACCAACAGAAAAATTTAGCAATAAATTTCAATTTAATTGTTATCATGCAAGGGCAGACATTAGGCATCTGCTTTTGAAGAGCATAGGAAAGATCAGGATCTGAGTGTATTGCATACTGGCACAAGCCTGTGCCAAATAAAGCGTAACTGTTGCTGTACTACCTGAATATGACTGAAAGTGAATTAATATTTAAAACAATATACACAATTTTCTGGTCAGAAGTAATTACTGTGAGCATACCTATTTGCACAAAGGTGTTATTCTTCAAAACGAATGGAGAAAGCAAATCCCTAAATTTTTATTTAAGTCTAGTGTGCCTCTATGTTCTGTATTAATAATCCTAAAATAAAAATGATGGTACTTTTATGGTGTTTAGGTATTTACTAGGAAGATAATGCTCTGTAATTCCAACAGTGTCATTCCATCTTGCAGCTGAGCAATCTAGCAATACCTGTTGAAAAGTGTAGGGTTTTTTGGAACCATATCCTCCTAGCTGTATGTTTCTGCTCTCTCCCTTGCACTGAGTTGTCTGATTCTCTAGCAAGCTTGTTCAGAAAAGTGAGCTAGTGGACAACTGACTGCTTCTGGTTGATGAAGAGTGAGGAAAAGATATGTTTGCTCCCTGAACCAGATTGTTGTGAGGTGGACTTGATTCTGCTATAAAGAACGGAGAAGGGAAGAAAGAAGGAGTTTTGCCGTTTTGCCTTTTTGGCAGCATTTAATAGTTTTGCTTTTCTGTAACAGGGAAATCTGACCATTCTGAAGTTATTCCATAACTGGATCATCATCACTAAACTCTATATAATGTGGTGCTTTCAGAGTCCAGAGCGAAGTGTCAGAATCAGGGGATTTAATTTTTTTATTTTTTTTTTAAATTAGGAGTTTAAAATGAACAGATGAATTAGTCTCACTGGTGAGACTAGTTCTGGGTGAATTTTCCATGAACTCCTTTCCATGATCAGCTTTGGAAGGATGTGATAGAGAGATTTAGTTCATGTCACTAATGGTATGCGACAGTCTATGGAAATTATCTGTGGTAAAAGGGAACTGTTACTTTTGTGTGTTTTCATCTTGGCAGGAGAGCCCAACCATTTGTTAAACACAGCAGGAGAGTGGTTTATTTTGAAACTCCCTCTAGTTTTGTTTTCATGGTGGGAGGTATTCTCAGCCAGAGCTGTCTTTGGGAAGATTGCAAAATGTTTAGGTAAAATTTTATTCCTTGTGTATTTTTCTAGGGCAAGAAGAGGCCATTATGATCTGATACAACACACTACGGTCAAATGCACGTTATCTATAGAATTCCCTAGTGATTATGCTCTGGCACCTATACACTGTCTTTTCTGGAGGTATAGTGTATCTCTCTCAGAAGAGGTAGTTTTGATTTGAACTGTAATCCCTGGATTTCATTACTTAATTAACCTCCCAAGGTTTTACAGCTTAATTACACTCAAAATTTACTGTCTTGTCCCACTAAATGTGCTTATCCTACACTTTATTTAAGGAAATGTAGGACACATGGCATGTACTTTTCTAAGTTGTTATGTCCCAGGGCTGCATTTGCCTGTTCAGGAGTATGTATCAGGAGTATTCATTATGTGGAGGAGTTTTATGAGTTTAAGGCAGAAAAGACAAAGTCAAAGGGAAGGAAACCTCCTGTTCACCTACATATTCTCTTCTAGGCTCATTTGTGCTTGTCTGCCAATGTAGAAAATGAGCTCTTTCTTGCCACCTAATAAGGGTAAGAAGGAATGGGCAGACAAAAGAAAAGTAGTTTTGTTAGTATTGTTGTATGGAGATATTTTACAGTGGAGGAGAATATGACAGTGATCAATACAGAATTAAGTTTGTGTAAGTGGGGAGAGACATTGATTATTAACATTTTCCAGGTTTTTTGACTTTCTGTTGTGTGGAATTCATCTACTTAAGTAAGAGTAAAGCCTTCACTTAAAGTAAGGAGTCAAACCAAGGATGTATATTCCAGCTATGGCAAGACTGAAACTGATGATGAAACTTGCCTTCTTTGTTGTAGCTTCACATGTGTCTTTAGATAGGAATAGTTTTTCTCTGGTGCTGCCAAACTCTCTAGATAAGTGTGTATTAAGATTTAGCTGTATTAAGTACAGCTGTTTACAGCATAAGTAACCAAACTCAGCACAGTGGCTCAAAACACGAAGAAAGATGACACGACCCAGTTTTCATTACAAAAAGGCAATAAAAACCTCTAACTTAATATGGATGTCATACATGCCTTGTTATACACAGAAATGTCAGTGGGTGAGAACACAATATGAAAAAAAAGGCAAAATGTGAAGCAAGAAGATGCCAAAGCGAAATGTGTGAGTTCATGGGTTGAAGGTAGGAGTAAAAGCCTTGTTGCCAAGCTGTCTACTTGGGTTCTGACTCTGGAGATGACCAAAGGAAAGAATGACTGAAGCTTTCACACAGTACTGGATAAATTCATGGCAAAAACAACTTCAGAAGGGAAGCTCTGCAGACATTGCCATAATCCTGGGGAAAGCAGTTGCCATGGTAAGACCTGGCTGTGATGGCATGCACAGTAGTTTTGATGTGGTAACCTGTGAAGCAATTGCTGTCAACTGAGAATGGGGATTTTTCTATCCAGTTGTCACTATGCTGTGTTTAAGAGCGTGTAGGAAGCTGGCACCATCAGAGGTCACTGTATGAAGTATGACTGCCTGTCTTTGAAGAAGGATGAACAGTGCAATAGGTTGTAGCTTTCCAAACTACTTAAGCATGGTTGTCTTGCTGACTTACACATATGTGTGTATTTGTCATCAGTCTGGAGGGTTAGAAAGTCCACAAGATTAGTAAGAATTTGTAAAGTCTTGAATGTCACAAGAACATTGGGAAATCATATACTCTATCTAAAAAAAAAAAGAAATTGGCAACATTAAAATTGCAAAGCAGACTTTGAACGTTGGGTAACCTGTAAACAAGCAAGCAAAAAGCAGTCGTACTGTGAAGAAGAGGACTTAAGCCCTTTGTGACACTTGGTTAATTCTCTTTAGGGGTTTTCTTATGAAACAACAGCTGGTGCTGTTTTGAGAAGTGTTATTGGAGCTTTAACAATATGAAGATCTTTCATACAGGACAGAATACAAAGGGCATTCTTGAGACAATTCCAAAATATACAGCAGTGATTGTCAGTTAAACAGCACTGTAGTTAAGTGCTTGCCCAGTAAAAAAAAAAAAAAAAGTGGGGGAGGACTTTCCTGTTGCATTTATTTGTATTTTAAGTAGTAGAAACTCAGAAGTTGAAAACACTTAAATTTTATTTTGTTTTTTTTATCAAGGAACACCAAATGTGCAGTCTGTGGAGGATGTTTGTCTCCATAGATCTCTATCCTGTGTTTAGTGATGAAGATAGTCTCTTTTCTGGAATGAGTTCTAAGCATCACTTGAACTCTAAAAGTGTCTATTTGAGATGGAGATAAAGAGATTCAGAATTGGTTTTCTGGGTACAGCGCAGTCTAAAATGCTTGGCCTGGGAAACTGTAGTTCTATGGACTTCAGATCCTTGCATACCTGCATAATTACATTCATTTGTATAACTGAATATTTTTGGGCTTTTATGCTTGTGTTTCAATAGCATGTTAAATAAGTTCTGAATGTTTATAACATGAGGGTTTTTTGCATGCAGAATATATATGTTTCTTGAAGTATTGTATGAATAAAATCGTACATCATGAGCAAAATCTGTCCTTCTTTATGACAGTGAAATGAACCTTTAAGTTTGGCATATTTAGTGATGTCAATAAAAACTATCGCATTAAAGTTCTTTAAGACTACTTTTTTCCTTTTTTAAATCATTGACCAGAAAGAAAATATGCTGATCCTTTGTGTATTTTTCTCCCTTTTAAGTCATATATTATCGTGTTCCTATGAGTGTGTTACAAACAGTAATGGACATAGGTGTCCCAGGGTGTCCCTTACTAATGCTGGCCTACAGCAAACCCTAAGTGTCCCCGGGAGGGGACACTTCTGCAGGGCTAACTATTGTTAGGCAGCAGAGTTTGTTGTTTAGGTGTGACCTCCCTTGTCTGTCAATGTGACAACAATTTGAAAGTAGCATCTCAACAGAAGATAGAGTTTTGATACTCTACGTTTATTACGGATGAACTGGGAAGTATAAACTCCTATAATCTGTGAGTAAGACTTCCACTGGAAAGCAGAAATGGATTTCCTAGCATTGTATTAAAAGCTTGTAGAAATCTCTCCCCAGTATTCTATTCTGTAATAGTTTTTCCCAATCTAGAGTTACTCAGTCACAATAAAATGGACTTCTGCTAATCTTCTGACTCTTACTCTACTTGTGCCATAGCATTTTTGCTGTCAGAGATAGGAAAATTGTAGCCTAAATTTTTAGCCTAAGGTTTAAGTTCTCACTTTGTGTTAATGTGTTTGCTGAGTTTGATGTGTGGTTAGATCCCAGTCCTCACACAGTGGATGAATAGAAGCATTTTGAAGATCTGTCTCAGAGCAGTCCTGAGAATGTGATACTGATATACATGTCAGCTGAAGAACTGTTGTGGTAACTACCTACCACAAACTTTCCTGCCTGTAAAAACTTTTTAAAGCCTAAGAATTTGGAGCAAATGAAACAGTTCTGTTTGAACAAGATTTTGATGGTCTTTGCACCTGAAATTCTTTAGCATTCTATATCAATTGCATCTTCTCTCTTCCATTTTTACCAACGCTTACTTAATCTGAGAAGCATTATATTATTTTCCTGCTAGTCACTGCTCCCTTAAGAACAAGTGAACATAGTAAAACAGTGTTAACAGAGCTGTGGGAGCAGTAGGTGAGCTAAGGGTAATTCCTATGAGATATGATGTCAAAGATGGTAATAAAATAAAAAATATTTATATACATGTACAGTGAAACTCATTGGAAGCCTGGACATCATTCACAGAACTACTTCAATGAAAAAAAAATTGTTGCAACTATTGGTAATGCTTCTTTAGTAACAATTCTTATTCCTCCTCTTCCATGTATCAGTTTAATGCATCTGTTCAAAAAGTTTTGTTCCTTTTCTGCTTGCTTAGTTGATCTACAGCTAGTATTTTTAGGGTGATGGTGACAGAATTATCACAGTTAAAAACCAAATAACCGTGAAGGCTAAATTATCTTGGATACCAAAGACCTCTAATCACCCATATGATTTTGCAACTTCCCTGTTTGGCAGAAAATTAGATAGACTCCAGAAGAATAGTCTTGAGAGCTAGTGTTGTGGTTCCAACTCTGCTGTGTGTAATCCTGGTGCCGGATTGTGAGGTTCCCTGGGTTCTTTTCCCCCTTTTCCTCTGGATGCTGTCAGATACAGGAGTAGGAAATAGAGAATTTTATTCTCATTTGGCATGCTCAGGTTTACTCGTGGCCAAATAATTGGTTGTTGTCATCACTGGTGCACACAATCTGCCTCTTTCAAAGTTCTGGAGGTGTGTTTCCTAGAATTTCCTTAAATGAACTAGAATATGTGATCTCTAAATCTGGAGGAGAAAGGTAATTTCCCGTGTTATGAATAGAATTAAATGCTTTTTTCTTGTGCTGGCTGGGCTGGGCAGGGTGGGAGTGTAGAAGCATCAAAGTCTGAGTACCAGAAGCTGGAGAAGATAAATGAGATTCATATTTGGAGGATTGTGTGCTATAGGTTGGTGTTTGGCCTTTTTGATTCTGCTGAAGTTGTCTGTGTGAGTTCAGTATCCTTTGCTCCTTTTTCCTGTGGATTTATGTACTTTCTTGCCCTTTGCTTTCAGTGCTATCTGAGGCTACGAGAAAAGCTACATCAAAGGAGAAGTGATTGCACTTCCTTTCGGCCACAAAATTTGCATGATGACTGGTTAATTGAGGGTTGGAGTTTAGCCTGTATTTACTTTATATAGACACATACTGGAAACAGCTAAATGAGAGAGAAAAAAATTGCCTAAGTGGCAAGTGGGTTTTGTCCTCATTGTTTTTCTGGTGATGGTTTCTACTGGTCATGTAACACCTGCTTCAGAGTTGATTAAACCCCCTCTGAGAGAAGGAGGCTGTTTCAGCTACTGGGTGGGGACAGAATTTCTTATGTCTTCTAGCCAGGCAAATAAATCATGTGAGTTAAAGTTACATTTACTGGCATTTTGAAGATAATTCAGATAATTCCAGTATATAGATATGAATGCATACTGTAAAATGTCATTACTACTCTCTTTGTAGATATGCTTTTACTGTCTCAGTATCGGACTGGTCTATATTTGATGGTTCTGAAATAAACCTTTTTAAAATTTGGTTTTCATTCAATGGCAAGGAGGTACCTATCAGTTTAAAAATTGCTTAAAGTGTACCACATCTCTGTATCCCATCTCCCTCCCCATCCCAAAGTGGGTTAGTTTACTATAAAACTGTTTTTTGAGGTATTTTTCATAAAATTCAGACAGATTAGGCTTGAATTCTGTTTAAATTCCAACATTAGCCTATGTGATCCTCTCTTCTTACAGTCCTTGGCTTATTTCATACAATCAGAGAATTACCTGGGTTGGAAGGAACTTTAAAGATCAGTGAGTTCCAACCCCTCTGCCATGGGCAGGGATGCCTTCCACTAGACCAGGCTGCTTAGAGTTCCGTCCAACCTGGCCTTGAACACTCAAGGTTCAGGGTTGGGGCATCCACAATCCCTCTGAGCAACCTGTTCCAGTGCTTCACCAGCTTCACAGTGAAAAATGTCTTCTTTAGATTAATACGTAATCTAAACCTGCTCTTTCAGTTTGAAGCCATTCCCCCTTGTCATTCCTCTATATGCTCTTGTCAATAGTGTCTCTCCTTTCATCATAAAGCATTCTGGGATTGTATCAGCTTTGATCACTTCAATAGAGAATGTAAATTATAGTAATCAAGAAGCCAGTAGGAGAGGCGTTATAGTGTTTCTTAAGTCCTGCTGAGTGAATTGCCCAGACTATAATGTAGAAGTGTAGTATTGCTGTTACCATTTAGAACAGTATTGAGTGGTTTGGATTCAAATGCTTATGCACAAAATGGATATTATAAATACTTAACCTGAAGAGATGTGTGCCTTTTGTGCTGTTGTTTCCTTATTTTGGTTTATTGTGCTTAGTAAATTGCTAAAGTTTGAATATGCAACAATTTGTCAAGGATCTGTCATGTAATCTGTTGATCTCTCTTTGTTGCAAGGATAGCTTTATCTTAATACATCTGAAAATTTAACATTTAAATTACATGACAAGTTTTGATTGTAATTTAAATCTCCATCAGATTTTGTTTATATCTCAAGAGTGACAGATTGAATGAGGTTGATTGTTGGTTTGGTTTGTTTCTTTAGACATTATTTGATAATCAGATGAATGCTTCAAAAAAGGAAGACTCAGAAAGCATTAATAAAAATGACACTTCAAAGAAGATGTCTGTTGAGAGAGTTTATCAGAAAAAGACACAGCTTGAGCACATCCTCCTCCGTCCAGATACCTACATTGGATCAGTTGAACCCTTAACTCAGGTAAGTGTCACTAAATTTAGTCTTAATGGTTTTTTGTTCTTTTAATGAGGAAATGCCTTTTCTGGTTATTAAATAGATGCATCTCTGTTTTTCTCAGTATGCCAAATTAGTTGGTCTTGTTTATGTATGCATGTGTTGGAAGGGGATAAGATGTGCTTTAAGGCATTGAGTGCTTGGTTAATCTGAAAAGATATGATCAAAAAATATTGAAATCCAGTCAAAACACAAACACTCATCTGTGTGTGCAGACAGCCATGTGTGTATAGTCTGTGCTCACAAACTTGCCTATCTGTGCACCCACATGTATGCATATTTGTAAGTAGCATTTGTTCTAGATCCAAAAATGCTTTGGTGTGTTTGTTTAGGTAGAGAACAGAGAATTTAAGCCTCCTGCTGACACTTTCGTCAGTTGTTCTTGTGGTTGCAAATTGCTTTCAACTTCACTGTCCGTACTGCTGGGAGTTCCCCGCCAAGCAAAAAAAAATGGATTTTCATTATAGATTACTTTGTGGGTACAGCTATAACTTTTGCATGCTTCTGCTTTTGTCTTGTATGGCTGCAGTAATCAGACTGTAAGAGGAAAGTTCCTGAAGGAAATAGGTCTTAGAGAATCATAGACTGGTTTACCAAGACAGTAAATATTTTTATTTTGTTTTGTTTCCATGTAGTCAATGTGGGTTTATGATGAAGATGTAGGAATGAATTGCAGAGAAGTTACGTTTGTTCCAGGCTTGTACAAGATCTTTGATGAAATTCTTGGTAAGTATTTTTAACAATAATACTGCCTTAGCATTATGGGGTACAAACTTTTCCGAGTACTCTCAAAGTACATCAACTTGTATCTAAGTTTAAATCCCAGACTTGAGTCCCACTAAACTATAGGGCATAAAAATTTAGTGCATTCTAGAACTATAGAACAGTTTAAAAGGGAAGAGTTTTCAGCTGAATTTGTGAGGAAATGTTGATATTTGTTACTGAATGTCCAAACCAGATCATTCTTTATGATCAATATTGTTGCAAGATTTTTAATCTGTGAAGTATCATTAGGGCTACAATTTAAGGTGACATTTGAAAGAAGGTGATGCCTATGAAAGAATGTAACTTCCAAGTTATCCAAGTGTTCACTTAGATCATCCATTCATCAATCATTAAAACTTCCTCCTCTGTACAGAGGGATAGTGGTGGTAGTATTCATGGATCATTTCTAGACTTCAGGCAGTTTTAAAATAAATAAGTATCATACTGCTATTAAAAAGCACTATGGCTGAGGCACAAAAAATTATTTTTAGAAAATTTTGTCGAAATTCTCTGAGTTACTGTGAGTTACTGGTTGATGATATTCTGTTGGTGACAGGCACACACTAATCAGCAGTAGAGATGTGGAATATCTGAATACTGTGCTGTCTTCTGAACTGATATTTTGGCCTAATTGACATGAAATCTTGGACTTGTCGGCTTTTATGGAGTTCACCTTAAAGGATTGCTAGGATTACCTCATAAATTAAATTATGGTCTACTGAGGTCAGCTTTCTTGTGACCTTCATTAAGTTCACAACTCTTCCACATCTCTAAAATAGTTTTACAGCTTTGCTGTCTTTGAGGCAATAAGGACTGTATCTTTACCAGATGGAAAAGAATGCTTAATTTTTTTTATTGTTTTTGGGCTCAATATTTCTGAGCCTGAGAATTTTTAGCTTGCTAACTATTGCTAATTCCTTTCCCAAGGAAAAGCTGTCAACAGTTTCTTTTTCAAAACATCTCTCTCCATTGCTCAAAACAGGTAAAGTAAACAGTGTTCCCTTTCCCATAACAGCTGTCCCGAGGTGGTGTTTCCTATTACTTAACCAATGGAGAGAAGTGTCAGTCCGGTGGACCAATAATATACCTTTTTAGTGCAGCATGTTATAAAAGAAACTGTTGGAATTGTAAAGAAAGCCTTCTTTCTCTTCTGACAACTATATGGACTCAATCTATTTTCATGTCCTACCATGACAATTATTATTATTTTTAACTTATTACCTAATTTGATAAACATGGGAATGAAAACCTTTAATCCCTTCTGTTTTGAGCGCTGCCTCATAGATCTAAGTTTTTGGGCTTTTCATGTTAGGGAGACCACTTCTATATTGTCCCATTCAGAAGGAAGATCAGTATTCTGTCATTACTGGAGTACTTCACGGCTTATTGCTGCTTTATGAAGCACTGATAAGTGCTCCGGAGAGTGTGGTTTGAGAGCTAGGAGACAGTGTAATAACCTTATGAAAACGAGACATTTTACCTGTGCATGCTTTTGAATGAAACTGCACTTCATGATTTTAGCAAAAGCACCTTGAAATTTCTGATCTTAAACTAAGGTCCTTGTAACAGTCTACTCAGTTTAGGATCAAAACAAGGATAACTGGAAATTAACATTCGATCAGAATGTGATTAAATTGTACTGCCACATATATGAATTACAGGAAGCAGAAAGGTGACTGCGGCCACTAAACATGAAAACATATTACAATCATTTTCAGCATCTGTCTCATCATCCATGAAACAGATGAAGGTAAAACCTCAAACCACCAAAATACAATGTCTTAACAGCTGGCAAATCTAGCAGGCTCTTTAGAGAGAACTTTTGCTGCAGTCAAAACACTCCTTAATGGATGTGACTTTTTTGGTGGTTTTCAATGTGTAAACTGGTCTGGTGATGCATATAAGTTTCTAGGGTTTTTCACGCACTTGCTGCAATAAATATCCAAACAAGAACAAGAGAAGAATGAAATGCTCAGTATGTTAAGAACAGTTATGAGCTCACAAAACACACTTCTGTATTTATTTCTGAGATAGTCTAACTGCTAGAAATAGAATCAGTAATTATAAGAAGGTTGAAAAATATATTCTTGTAGATACTTGGTTATATTTATGGATTTCAGTGCTAAGATATGTAATATATACAAAGAGCTACCAGATAAAGAAATACCTGGACTATTGCAACTGGTGGTGGAATATATAAAAAATCAGTTTTGCAGACCAAGAGATTAATAATTGCCTATGAAGTGTTAATTTGTGCTACTTTGTTTCATAGTAAATGCTGCTGACAATAAGCAGAGGGACAAGAATATGACTTGTATTAAAATATCCATTGATCCGTAAGTAAAAGCATGTTTTCATTTGCTTTCCATGCCAGTGCTGTTGCAGTTTAGATTTGTACAAACGATTTTACTAATGAAATTGGATTTCTTGAAAACAGAATATTTTTGGAACTATTTCCATTAGTTTCATATTTTAAGATGAAGAGGTGAATTAAAAGTGGTTAACAGTAAGTGCTACTATTCTGAATTTATAATAATTGCTTTCCTAAACCATTTGTTAATGTTTGAATGAAACTTAAAACCTCAAGTTCATAAAATTTATGATAAATTGAAAGCTTTGCAGAGCATAACTGTAGCCAGCCAGGTTCTTTACAGATCTTAAATACCGTCTTTGAGGTTTTGTAATGCAATTTTGCCCTTCTTGAACTTCTGTGTGAACTCCTTTAGGATTAGCATAAGACTGTTTGAATTAATTATCTATATCGCACTGAAACTTCATATTACAAATACAACATTATCATGTTTTTTGAAACTGAATACTTAAAGAGATAATTTCTGGTGAGAAGTACTGTATTGAAATAGATGCTGATTGCTTTCTTTTAGTAGTATCTTTTCAGTGACATTTAACTGAATAATAAATTATTTAGAAAGCTAGTTTTCAGACCTAACCTTTAGGATAAATATGCTGAGAAGTGGTTTTTCTACTTTCATCATGGAGTATGAGGAAAATGGTAAATTGTGTAAATTTGCCTGACCTGTCCTGATTTTGAACTCTCTAATACTCAAAAATGAAAATTCTGTGTAAGAGCTAGAAGTAATAATGATGCCAGATATTGATGGATTTTGGCACTGATACATAAAATAAGTCACAATGTGTATCATAACTCAGAAATAACAGTTTGAAACAGATGATAACTTGTCTGGATGGACTTGAATGAAACCTTAAAAGCTACATCTCTAACTTGATTGTAATAATGTCGTGAGCACTGTAAGCATCGTGATCCTGATGCAGTTCTTGTTGACAGTGAAAGCTCTTCAAACAGATTTTTGGGGGTTACTTTTGTTGTATGAAATACTGTCATGTATAGGCAACTAAGGTCCTTCTTCCAAGACTTCTAATAAGCAAAAATAAGTGGAGCTTTTTGGAATTGAAATTGTTAGAGCTCTAAGTAAATGTGGTGAGAGTATGGTCTTTCACTATATTTTTATGTAGTTATTTTATTTACTGTATTTAAACAGGTATGCAGAAATCTGTTTTCAGGATTGCATTCATTTGCTTAATGTCTTCACTATTTTCTAGGGAATCGAACATTATCAGCATATGGAATAATGGAAAGGGGATACCAGTTGTGGAACACAAAGTAGAAAAAGTATATGTACCTGCATTAATCTTTGGGCAGCTACTAACATCCAGCAACTATGATGATGATGAGAAAAAAGTTACAGGCAAGCTATTTAATGTGCTTTATTTTTTTCAGTTAAGCCAATTGTGTGCCTCTTCAGTATGCTTCCCTTTCTTAATTTTTCCCTTTCTTACTGTTTCATAGCAGGTGATTATTCAGTCACCAATGCTCTTTATTATAGAGTAAAAAGACTTAAAGGAAATATATTGCTTTTGCTTTTTTAATACCAATATTTACATTTACATCTCTAATGTCAGTACTCATTATTGAGTAACAAACAACATACTTTTATATTTCAATTGTAATGTGTATGAGTATTTAAACACTTCTGCTTGTGAAATGCAGGGAAAAATAAATTTGACAGGATATGATTTATTGTTCTAAATTTAGACTGACCCTAGTTTACTTTATGTTGTTTTTTCAGGTGGACGCAATGGCTATGGTGCAAAACTTTGTAACATATTTAGTACAAAGTTTACAGTTGAAACTGCTTGCAAGGAGTACAAACATAGCTTTAAGCAGGTATAGAAATGTTCAAAACTTCTTTCCTCTTTTTTTGCTGTAGTTACAGGTTTAAAATCTAACACATATATTTCAGGAGTATTTAACAAAATGGATAATTTCTCATTCCAAAGGATGGGTAGAGTTTGCAGGCTAGCTTAGTTCAGTCAGTAAAAATTGGTATTTCTCTGTGTTAGGCTTTTTGGGTAAAATAATACTTTCTTTAGAGTGTTAGGCAACTAGAAAAACCCCAGATTTCTGTTAAAACTGAAGTATATTCAAGTGTTCATGTGAAAAGGAATATGTTCAATTGAAACATTTTGAAATTGCTGTTGTATAATTTGTAAAAAAAATCTTTCTACTTAGCTATGCAAACATGGAAACAATTATCTGTGTAATTTTGTATGGTGTTAAGAAACAGATTTCTCAGTGTTTATGTCATGAATTTACTAGCCTCACATGGACTTGAGTTCAGACCTCCCACTTGAACCCACTGCTCATTGTTAGCATACAGGCTGAACGTAATCAGGTCTCCTCTGTATAGCAGTGAGATGGCCACCTTTCTAAAAGTTTCAAGTACTTTAGAAGAGTTAGATACCAAAGTTCCTTGGCTTTACAGTCTTTCCCAGCTGGAGGCTTTCTTCTCTTACTTTCTGGACAATTAATTAATTTCTGGTCATGCTGTCATAGCACTACATAAATAATACACTTAATCTGTTATGCCTGTCTCTTAAAAAATGTAATATTTTATGCTGACTACCAAAGGGCAAATTAATGTTGGTTCGAGTGTACCTTTTGAAAATGACTAAATGCTTTATGACTTAAAGTGCTACGTTTTCAAGTATTTTCAAAATCTGTGAAAATTTATTAGGACTGAACTTCCTTATATGCTGTGAGCCGACATTCCGCTTGATCATGCAGATGCGCCCGCGTTCTTAAACAAGGAACAGTACAAGACTCCTTAGTCAAGTCTGAACCCCTTGGGGGGTTTTTTTGGCATACTGCAGGGCCACCAAGATGCTGTCTTGGAGACTGCTGCAGTAGTCTTGGAGTCTCTGCACTAAAAAGCCTCTCTGTAGAGGTGTGTAGTAGATTGAGTGTTAAATGGATGGTAGCAAGGACTGCAATCCCAGCTCACTTGTATCTAATTTAGTAAGTTCCCTGGGAGGCTCCATTTGCATTAGAATCATGTCCATCAGTGTAATAACACTTGCATGTTTACAGAAAACACATCTATGCTGCCACCTATGCTTGTGCTTACCTTTGTAAATCAATTGACTTTACGTAGTGTTTTACCAGAGGAAACTTCTGAAGGAAGTTCATGAGCTTTTTGTTGTGTAACTGTTGCAATCCTATCATAGCCGGAAAAGGGAATAAAGGAGGAGGATATTGTGTTGCAAACTAACATCTAAAATGTTTTGTTTCCAAAGACTTGGATGAACAACATGATGAAGACCTCTGAGCCCAAGATTAAGCATTTTGAAGGTGATGATTACACATGCATTACATTCCAGCCAGATCTGTCTAAATTTAAAATGGAAAAGCTCGATAAGGATATTGTGGCCTTGATGACAAGACGAGCGTATGATTTGGCTGGGTCGTGCAAAGGAGTGAAAGTCATGTTGAATGGGAAGAAACTGCCTGTAAGAATATCACTTGATATATCTTGAGTGTACTGAGTATTTGGTGCAGAGAGTAGTGACTGTTACCTGTTACTTGTAGGTAAATGGATTTCGCAGCTACGTAGATCTTTACGTGAAGGACAAGCTGGATGAAACCGGAGTTGCTCTCAAAGTCATCCACGAAGTCGTGAATGAACGATGGGATGTGTGCCTCACTCTGAGTGAAAAAGGGTTCCAGCAGATCAGCTTTGTAAATAGTATAGCTACCACAAAGGTGAGTGGTTTGATCAAATGGTACAAAATGGAAATGATAAAATGTGCACTGAGGCTATGCCCAGTCAGGTGTTTGATAAAAAAGTGGATCTGAGTTGCTATAAATAAATAGGTGAGGTAATCCTCTGCATGAGAGGAACTGGCAGAGCAATTGGATGCAATCAAAATACAGTCATAGCAGTATTTCTACATAAGCAGTAATTTTGAAAATGCTAGTAGTCATTGTTGGTGATACTGATGTCTTATGTGAGCATTCATGGTGTTGAAGAAAATGGAACTAATTTATTTCTTCCTTTTTAACACATTGTAAAAAAATCATTCTGAAAGTAAGGTAAAATAGTGTACAAATGCATTTAAAGCTACCAGTAGCAAGTCTTGGAGGGCAAAAATGGCTTTTGGCATCCTTGAGAAATGGCTGTCCATTTATTGCTTTACAATGTGAAAAATTGGCCTGAAGTGTTGAGATTAGTTTTCCTTTATTTGCGTATCTTTGTAAGGATATCTAGGTTTTCTTTGCAACTATAGTAGTAGTGATATAATAATAAAGAAAGATCTTAAATTATGCTAAAGCAGCAATGTGGCCAGCATGCTAAATGAAGTACAGCTTGGTGCTTCTCAGCTTGTGGGGGTGGTAAGGCATGAAGGGAATCACCTGAAATCAACCAGCATAACTCTTATTTACACTCTTTTGGCATGAACAGGATTTGGGGATCTGTGGTCCACCATGGTGAAAAAAAAGTCTTTGTCACTTCTGCTCTTCACAAATTGCAATGGATGAGTGACCTAACAACTAGGCAGTTAGGTCGTTAGATCTTACTGAACAGCCTCGTTATTAGAGGTAGCAGATCTAACAAGCTAGATTTAACAAGACTAGAACAAGCAGTCCTGGTAATTGGTGAAAACTCTTAACTGTGAGCTTTCCAAAAGACGGGAACCATAAGAATCAGTAATCAGATACTTTGAAGCCTCTCCTTCCTCAGATCTCTGTTGAAAAAGTTAGAAGAAAATTCTGATGGTTGCACAAATGGTTCATAAGCACCAGTGGTTACACTTAGTCTAGCAGGTGCCCAGGAATGTCAGTGTTAATCTTGGTGTTAGGTGATGTGTAGCCAGTGTTTGGTGGGACATAATTTTTATTACATAACTTCTTTTCAGTCGCTCTCAGTGTAGTAGAATGAATGTTCTGTGGTAACAGGGCACATTTATTTCATTGTAGAATATTTACTTTCTAAGTATGCATTGCAATTAAAAACTGTATCAAAACTAGGGATGACAAATCTGATAGTTGAAGGGTTACAACTTAGTTTTAGTTCAGGCCTCTTTGTGAAACATAAAGAAAAAAAATAACATGACCTTAAAGATGTGTACAATACTTTAATGAAGAAACTGGCTTTGTTGAGAAACTTCATTATGCTTTATACCAGGCTAAAAAAAATGTTTGAAAAACCTGAATACTTCTTGACTCCTAAGTAAAATAAAATGCATACACTTACTCCAAAGATTTTGAGTTTTACTCTTCTGGATCAGTTTTCACCATCATGCAGTTATACATACATTGTTACTATATATTCTTTTGGAATATGCTTAGAAAAAAGTTCTGTGTATTCTTCAGAAGTAAGTGTTGCAATTTCTAATTTTCCCACCCTTTCAATCCATGCCATACGTGTGTTACTGGATGTGGGATGTTGAGTCTGTGAACTGCTTCACCACCAATTGTTGAGCAGCTACCCAGTGATGGGACAAAGTTGGTAGTAATTAACTGTATCACCTGCCTTTATTGGTGAAGAGCTCATTATAGCTGTTAATTTTCACTGTCTGCTGACAACTTTTTGTTTCTGCATCTGGGTAAATTTCACCCAGACATAACTTTCCCCCACATTTTTTAAACTTGCTATAAATTCTAAGTAAGGTTTTTTTAGGTTGCTGGCATGGTGATTTTTGAGGGGTGTTTGGGAGGTCAGGCAGTTTGTTGAGGTATGTGAAGTGCAACTCCCTTCTTCAGTTCTTGTAAACTTGTTACCTTTTTTAGCTCCCCGTTTAATCAAACTTTTGCCATAGTAGACCACCAGGAGATTTGACTTCAGGCTCTGATACATCATTTGAAAGAATGTTTGTAGCTATTAACAGTTGTACAGATAACTTTCAGTGAGACTTGGAAACTGATTTAACATGGTCTTCTTAATTTCTCAGTCTCAAATAGTAGCTCTGGTAGAAATTGTAGTAAAAACCTCAGCTATTAACATAGCAATCTAATGATAATTTAAATATGATGGCACTGCAAACTGTAATACTAACAATCATTTTATCAGAAATGTTCAGTCAATACATTTGCAGTGTCAGAAGGTAGACTTGCATGGAGAGAGAATTACAACATGTTAAAGCTTGCTGGAGTTGAGCAAGAGATTCAGGATTATTCTAGATTTCAGATTTAGTTTCATAAAATAAGTATAATTTTAAAAAATGCAAAAGAAAATAGGATTGAAATTGTAAAACTAATTACATGAGAACTTAAAATTTATAGTTAGCTTCTGAATTTTACTACCATATAAACCATTTATCTGTCCATAGAGTTTAAATGTAGCTAACCTCCAAATCTATGTTGGCTATGAGAAGAATAGAAGGTATATAGGATGCAGTCAGAGCTTCATTTTTAGAATTTTTATTAGCACTGAATTAGATACCTTTGCATCCTGAAGTTTGCAAGACAGGGATTCCATCATTACCTTCTGAAAAAAGAAGGTAATGCAGTTCTAGCTCTCTTTCCTGTAATTCAAATGTTGTAGTAATCTTTGGCAGCCCTCTAGATTCAGAGGGTATTTTTGCCTTTGTGTCTTGTATGTAATTGTTCTGACAGTTGGGGCAGTTCCAGGTTGTTCTGGTCCCATAGTGGGTACATTTGCCACCTGCTGGTGAGATGGTTGAGGAGGTCCCAACGCTGAGCTTTGAACATTCCTCACTCACTGCTGCATGCTTAAAAATGGATTCAGGAATGGGGAGCTGCTGTAATAACTAGTATCTCCTAAGAACAAGAATTCCCGGTAAATTGCTGGGTTTTTTGATATGTCAGAGGCTACTTTTAGCAAAATTTTAAAATTGCTAAAGTTTTAAATGCAAAAATGTACTGAGATGTTCCCCTAAGCATAAGTTTTCAGTAATGTGATGAGTAAAAGAAATGCATTTCAAGATTGCCATTCAAGTGTGGAATGATTTTGAAACGTGCAATTTGGTATTTTCCTGTAATAGCTTTTCTTTACAGTTTAGAAATGGATTTATTTTTATTTTAAGTGGCAGGATATTGATAGATCAGCTTTCAATTGAGCTCTCCCTCTGCTGAAACTCTGTCATCCGTATGTGGATAAAAACAGTTGTTTTAATTTTGGCAGCTTTTGGGGTTTGGATGTGCGTTTTTTGGTTGGTTGTTTTTTTAGAAGAAATGCCATGAGAATATACTTTATATGGTGCTTCTAATGGTTTATGTTGCTGTTTTAGTAGATGACTCTAGGAACTGAGATGGTTTCTTTGAAGTGCAAATACTGGTTTGGTTATGACTAATAATAATTTCTAGCTTAAGCATTTTGGTTTTATCTATTTTTTTTTTTAATATAAATCTCTGCTTTCTGCATGAAGCTGAGAACACAGCTGCTATCCCATCAATTCAATTTCTTTGCGTCTTCAGTCTTTTCACATGCATATTCTGCCTTAAAATGTAGAATTCTAACTTTTGGGGTTTGATTGCTGGTTGTTTTCCTCTTTTTGGCTGCTGTTCTTGGTTTTGTTACTTATTTCTTATCTATGCTATACTTCCTCATGCCTGTCAAGAGCTTTTTTTTCTCCTCAGTTCTGTTTTAAATACAGCTATAAAGAGTGAGGGTTTTTCTGTTTGTTACTTCATGATGAACTTAAATATGTGTTCTTTATTTTATCTGCCCTAATGTAGATTGGTCTGAACAGGAGCCAGTATTTAATCTGTATTTTTGTAAGGTCCTAACTGATCTAAAGCAAAGGTGATCTGTGTAAAATATGGAAAGTTGAGTTAGGTATGTTTTCATTTTAGGGGATATGCCTGCATCACTCCACTTTTCATTGCAAGATTTTAGTCAAAGTGTTATGAACTTCCTATGACAGCCACTAGAATGTAACATTTTATTAATATTTTGGCTTTTTTGTCTACAAATTTAAAGGAAAGTATCTGAGTAATCAATCATTTAACTTCTGTCATCCTCACTTGGATGAAGACTGAATGACCTGGAAAAACCATATTTTTCTATCTTATGCTGCAACTCAATGTGCATGGATTTCTATACCAAAATATGATTACAGGAATTTTGTTAATACATCTAAAGCTATTAGAAAATTCAGTGCTTATTTTGTTCATATTTTTTTTTCTTCCCTCATTCAGGGTGGTAGGCATGTTGATTACGTGGTGGATCAGGTTGTGGGCAAACTGATAGAAGTGGTGAAAAAGAAGAATAAAGCTGGAGTTTCAGTCAAACCATTTCAGGCAAGTGACTTCATGCAAAAATATTGAAAAATATGAATGTGAGAATTTTGTTGAGTAAATTGGTTTCTATGTTTTAAACAGGTGAAGAACCATATATGGGTTTTTGTTAATTGCTTGATTGAAAATCCATCATTTGATTCCCAGACAAAGGAAAACATGACACTGCAGCCTAAAAGTTTTGGGTCCAAGTGCCAGTTATCTGAGAAATTTTTTAAAGCAGTAAGTAAAGCTTCTTTTTTTTTTTTCCCCCTCTGTGAAGCAGGAATTGACACACTGGACCAAATGTATGTATGTTCTGTTGCAGAAGATTAGTTATAGTTCATTATGGTACTGCAGTGACATTTGCATACTCTGGAAGTGGGATGAAGGAATGTCTATTCATTCTCTAGTCTTAATAATGGATGCAGTGACTGTGTTTTGATTGTTGCCCTGGATTTAAAAGTGAGCTTTATCTGATCAACTTGTTTGTTGGAGATTCTGGTGTTTACAGTGGTGAAATAAAATCGACCCTTAAAATCTAAACAATGTCCTTGATCTATGTTTTTTGTGTTAAAATATTTTTCTGAAGTTGAGAATATTGTCTACCCTGCTCTTTGGTATCAGTCCTATTCTGTTTCACTGGAGTGAAAAGAAAGGGAGGGGTTATTTCACATTTACTTGTTTGTCCAGTAATCAAGGAAATATAAAATGGTGCCTGTATTATTCAAAGTGATTATTATTATCAGGCAGTAAGTTAAAAATTTTTTTTGTAGATGGGCTAAGAATTGCTGTTCTAAATGAATGTATTTGTAGAAATACATCAGAGGGGTTTTTCCTCTACTCAATTTTCATACAATGAAGGAAAAGTAGGATTCTGTTAGCCAGAACTCATTATACTAAGTCCTATTTAATGCCAGTAGCCTAAAATGAAACTCCAGTAGTGAGGAGAACAGTGTCACTGTTAATGCTCCTGGCATCAAAACTTTACTGATTGTACAATGGTTTATTCTTCTAATTCTGTGTTGTGGCTGACATTCCTATAGAATTTAGAGGGAAAAAACCCCCACAACAGTCGTGTGTAATGAAATCTGAAGAATGAATACATGTTTGTTGCCATCAGCAGGTTTGATTTATAGTGTTTCTAATATTCCCAGAAGTAAACATTGATTTCCACATGCATTAAATGTGCGGCACAATCTCACAATGAATGCTGTATTATGGAGGATAATTAAAAGCCAAAGCTCAGAGTATTTTGCTCCATCTGTGTTTTCTTTTGATGTGGAACAAAACCTAAAGCAGTTTTAGTTTAGAAAATATACTATATGCTGTTTTTGCTGCAAATGTGTTTCTAAAATTGGTATCAGATTCTCAAGTGGTTGATAGAAAGCTGATTCTCAAATAGTTTTACTTGTCTTTCAGCCATTTTCAGTAATTTCCAAAGAACCTTTAAATGGTCATAAATAATATCCCATAAGGCTGCTTTTTGCTGTCAAAATCCAGGAAACAAGTGCTTAGGATCTAAAATATCTCAGCACATCAACTACACAGCGTAAGACAACCTCTTGTTTGGTCTCAGACCTCCTTTGCTCTTTCCATCAGTCACAGAAGTGGTGGAAAAGGAAGCTCCTTTTATGTTGTGTTTTAGTTGGATATGCATAAAGTGCTAAATAGTAAGGTGTGTGTTAATTCCTTGACCTTTCATATGTTGCAATTTTTAAAATTTAGAGGACCTCAGAAACAGTGTTTATGGTTTAAACTGAGATGTAAGAATCTGCTGTCTGAAGCTTTATTTTTCTCATCCACAATTCTGATTTGTTGCTTGTAGGCCTCTAACTGTGGTATCATAGAGAGTATTTTGAATTGGGTCAAATTTAAGGCACAAACTCAACTGAACAAAAAATGTTCATCAGTGAAACACAGTAAAATCAAGGGCATTCCAAAACTGGATGATGCTAATGATGCTGGTAAGAGCACTTACTTTTAAGTTCTTTACTGTTTCATAAATTCTTCACAGACATGCTAATTTGAAACCTGACTTTTATTTCTCATTCTTATGTGGTTTTTGACAAAAATCATCCTGGTTTTCTAAACTTTCTAGAGCTAGAATGGCGAGTTTGGTATCAGGAATGCTGTTCTCTTTAGGGTAGAGAATTAATAACACTGAACAAAAGTGGCGGTCTAGGTTGGTATCGGAAGAGTGTCTCTTCTAATTGTTTCCTGCTAAATGGTGATACCAGTATTCCATTTTGGAGGTGGCTGTTCTTCTTGACCTTTCTAATGTAGAAAGATCAGAATCTTTATAGGGTCAGAAGGTGTAGGAAGTAAATCACATAGCGTGCTGACCTAAGGGAATGGTTAAGGAGACTTTTTTCATTAGATTTTAAATGCCATTGGGTTCCTGTCTGGGAACATAGGGCAAGCTGGCAATCTCTGATGGCTTGCTTTCTTAGCACAGAGTCAGCTGGCAGTCTTTGTGCCAACAGCAGTGGGATGGAAGTTGTTGAATGATTTGAGGGGAGCACATGGCCAAAGAGCTCAAAATGTTGCCAATCTGTGTTAATGTTAGTTGGTTTTTAATGCAGCCTCACATCAAGCGAAGGTAGAGAAATTTCAGTGTAGTAAGTGAGTGGGCTGAGTAGGTAAAAGCATGTAAGACTGAGGAAGAGGCTTGGTTTTGGTTGGGTTTTTTGTTTGGTTGGTTTGGGGGGTTTTTCGTGCTTCAACATTCAAGCCATAGATGACTTGTTGAGATCATGGTTCTGTTTAATTTTCTTCCCTTTCTTTTTGATTCCTTGGTTGTTAATTTTTTAAATTGAGTTTTCTTCAGTACTTAATTACTTTTTCATTTATTCCGATGTCCTATTTTGCCTCAAAAGTTGATAATCGCATCGACTCTAGTATTTTGCCTGTGGAATTTTCACTCCTCACTCAGATATATGTTCCTGATACTTTTCTTGCCAAGAAGATTATGTGCTTGAAGAAATTATATATTTTCATGGAAATCCAGCCTAGTGCTCTTAACTCATATAATGATTAATTAATTGTTTGTAATGAGTGCTACAGAATTCCTCCCCCTTCTCTGTAAAGAAAGGGTCCTATACCTAGTCATTCTTGCTTTCTTGTGATCTTGAGCAGCATACATAGTTCTGTGGCTTGTTAGAGAAGAGGTAGAAATCAAAGCAAAAATTAAGAATATAGGATTTTAAGGGAGTAGCTAGATTACTAAATAAGGTGAAGCATAAAAGCATTTTTTGAACCTGTCATTTCATGTAGTTCTTGCCTTTGAGTTCTTAAGAGCTATGCTCAGGAAAATACCTGACTTACTGTATTTCTGTGAAATTAATTGCTATTGACTGCATCCATTCCAGAAGGAAGTGAACCTGGATGACATTCACATGTGTTTTCTGCAGTTCATTTATGAAAAATATTGGCTTTTATATATTCTAAAACAGCAGACTGGTGTTTTTCTAGGTATTTGGAGTCCACCTTGCTGGTAGATAGTTGCTGCCAGTGTGAATAATTGTCTTAGACTATATTAAGTCACACGTCTTTATTCAGAAAACCAAAGGTACTGAATATAAGTTCTATGTCATAGGAAGTATGGGGTGGTTTTTATCTACCAGGTAAAGGCAAATTACAGCACACATTTTAAACACCAGTATATGCAAAACGACTTTAATTAGCAGTAGGTGAGACTCAACCAGCTTGAAGGTTTTTTTGAGTCTTTCCTACCACAGGCCTTGATAAAATAGCAAAGCTACTTAATGAGAGTTTGCACTGTTGCAGAAGGGCAGATTCCTTTTTTCAGCCTACTTGTTATTTAGAATATCTATTCTGCTGCTGCAGTTGCAGTAGGCAGAACATGAATGTCATTCCAGTTTTGAGCACACAGGCACTGAAATGCTGTGTCTTGTAGAATCAAAACTACACTGTTAGTAAATATTTATTTTTCTGTTTGAGAAATTTGTGAGGTATAAGAAGTGCAAATGTTCTCATCATTTGAGCTTTTCTGACGAATTTTCATACAGTTATCTGGCTTTAGCTGATAGACAATAAAAAGGGAAAACCACAAAAACGTGATTTAACTGATTACTTTTTAAAATATACTGTGAGGAAAGTGAAAATGCAGAATGGGAAATAACTCTTATATGTAACTCAGACATGCATAATGTATGTGTGTAAGAAATTTGCAGCTAGAAAAATGAAATGGTGAAGGTAGAGAAGCAATCTGTCTTTTTTTTGTGCAGATGTGTGGGAACCATTATAGAAGATATGCCACTGTTGCATCCCATTTTGCCTAGTTTGCTCCTTGTCTATAGCAATCCATAGTGTACTGCTAAGGGGCAAGGATTGCTGTGCAGTTTTAGTGATATGGAAGGCCATCCTTAAGAAGAGAAATTCTGCCTACTTAAATTAACTGATGAGAGAAAATTACCTGTAGAGTAGAAAGAGTTAAACTGTATTTATTTTATTTGAGTTACACTTTGGTTTTTTTTGCCTTCCCTCTACTTCTTCCTGGCCTGCAGGTGGCAAACATTCCTTGGACTGCACGTTGATATTAACAGAAGGAGACTCAGCCAAATCTTTAGCTGTCTCTGGCCTAGGTGTTATTGGTAGAGACAGATACGGAGTCTTCCCACTCAGGGGCAAAATTCTCAATGTCCGAGAAGCTTCTCACAAGCAGGTGTGTAGTTTTGTCCTTTCCTTTTCGCTGACAAATGGATGTCCTGCTGTTTATTCTTGATTTCTAGATTAGCATCTTCATATTTTAATTTTTAGTTTTTTCATGGAAGTTTTGTGACTGAGATTTCATAAAGTACCAACTATTTTGAAGCCTGGGATAAGCCTGTAAATGTTAACTGTAGCAGTGCAGTACTGGGATGATGAAGTTAATTTTTTCACAAGTGGACGGAAATCTTGCTACGACTCATATTTATGTTTCACAGGAGTACTTAAAGCCCCTAAAACTTTGTATTCTTTCTATTAGCGTGTGATTTCATGGACTCACAACATGAGCCAGCAGCATTACCCCATCATATTGATCCTGCTGCCATTCATTATTTGTCTGTTATAAGAGGTGTGCTGCAGATGCCCATATAAACAGTGGAAAAAGAATGCAGCTTTGTGAGATGACTTTTTGTTACACATGTAGTTTTCTCCCAGCTTTCCCCATCCAAAGTGCTCTGGCTGTAGAGGAAAAAGAGATTGGTGCAGTCTTGAGAATTTGCGTGTACAAAAGAAATCATTACAAGTGCAAAGGCTTCAAGGGGTGGGAATAAAAAGCTTGTGAACTTGAGGTCAGGGTGCATTGAAAAAATCAGCTATAAAGCAGGACTGGGATGTTTCTGAGTCTCTGCTTTTTACACTGGCTGCAAAAATAACTTCTTTGTACAGATTATGGAAAATGCAGAGATCAACAACATCATCAAAATAGTTGGATTACAATACAAGAAAAGCTATGAAGATCCAGAATCTCTGAAAAGTTTGAGATATGGAAAAATTATGATCATGACAGATCAGGTAAGTCTGAAATTCACAGGTTTTATTTAATCTGCAAAGCTTCTTACAATGTGTTTTGCTGCAATTTCACAGGTTATGAGGTTTCTTTAAGGAATTAATTTATGTATATATATTGTTTTGATTTCTCTAAAAGGACAACTGAACTTTGCTGCACAAAATAGCAAGAAACTAAAGTAACAATAAAAGCATGCTATTGATAATTCAAAAATATGTTGAAATAAGGACAAAAGTAGACAGTAAATGAGGTAGAATGGCTAGCAAGTCAGGTAGAAACAAGAATGTAGGCAATTATGTTTGGATAATCTCATAACTGAACTATCAAACATCTTGCCCGCAGTGAGAACTGTGGCTGGGTTTGGCATTTTTCCACAAAAATCCAACTCTGTGGTGTCTGGGAGAACTGTCTAGCTCTCAGCAAAAACATGCCACAAGCAGAGAAACTTTGAACAGCAACCATGTACTTGGCTTAGAAGAGCTTTTTAATATCTCAGTGACCTTCATGGGTGGTTATTTCATACCCAGGTCCAGTTTGGAATCCAAATTAAAGCTCACTGTTCCCTTCTATGCTTTCTGTCATCAGACATTGTGTTGATGTATTCAGGCCGGTGGGTAGGTTTTTTGTTGATTTGGGGAATCTGATACAAGGTTGCTTCATGTTTTCATCTTCCAATTCAGGATCAGGATGGATCTCACATAAAGGGCTTGTTGATCAATTTTATTCATCACAATTGGCCATCACTGTTGAAACATGGTTTTCTCGAGGAATTCATCACCCCTATTGTGAAGGTATGGCTTCTGTTATTGAGATTTTATGGATTACTTACAACACAGCAGAAATGTTGATTTTGTTTGTTTGTTTTTTCAAAGGCAAGCAAAAATAAGCAAGAACTTTCATTCTATAGTATTCCTGAATTTGATGAGTGGAAAAAGCATATGGAAAATCATAAAGCATGGAAGATAAAATACTACAAAGGTTTGTTTAAAAACAAATATGTGAACCCTGTGAATAAATAATAACAAATGGGTGCTTTGAACTTTTATTATGGCTGTTTTCATGATACTATCTTACATAATGATTTTATAATATTCCCAGGAAATTAAAGGGGTAAAATAATAAAACTTAAATTTTGAATATTGAGTAACTATTTATTTTTATTGTACAGGATTGGGTACCAGCACTGCTAAAGAAGCAAAAGAATATTTTGCTGACATGGAAAGACATCGGATCTTGTTTCGATATGCTGGGCCTGAGGATGATGCTGCCATTACACTGGTAAGAACTCACAGAAGTGCTTCTATATGATATGTTTTAGTTTTTTATTGTGTGCTGAAAATGTCATGTGAGGAAGTCCTGACAGGGCTTGTTTTGGTTTTGGTTTTCTTGAGTACCTGAAAAAAATACTTTAGGCAGAGAAAGAATCTTCTGAAAAATGTTTTAAATTTTGGAATAAGCCTAATCCACACCACAAAATGAGCTCTACCTTCTGCTTTTAGCTTTGATAATTTTGGCATGGTGTGAATATCAAGAAATGCTAAGTCAGAATTGCTTTTAAAGACAGAACATACAAAAAGGTACACTGAGGAGTTTTTATTTTTTTGGGCAATAGAGCCCTAACAAATTATGTTTCACATCTACTTAGGGTCTGTATTTTGCTTCTGAGCAAATAACATCAGATAAATATTGTTTATTCATTGAAGATATGTCACTGTGTCGTATATGTATTCATGCACGTGCTCTACATATTTGAATTTGAAGTTTTGCAAACAGTTGTGTGCAGGAAAATACTTGTGTTTCAGAGAAGGTTGTGGAAGGACAAAGTATGAGGTTGTTTTCTTAAGAAATACTTCAACTTTTATCTACTTTAATTTGCTACTTTAATTGCAGCTCACATTAGTGAGAAAAAAGGGAAAATGAAAATATACCTATCTTAGACAAAACAACTTTTTTTCTTATCCAGTGGGTACAGTAAAATGTGTGGTTTTACTAACAGAATTCTGATCTCTATTTCTGCAAAAGAGACCTCCATACACAGCCTGACATATGAGGCCATGTAACCAATTATGGCTGACCCTCACTGTTACCTAAAATAGTATTCTGTCAGTCTAGGAGGAAGCTGTTCACCTCTGTTATGTCTCAGCAACTCCCAGCTAGTGCTGGAGCTGTGTACAGACCCCGCCAGACCTCATAAGAGCTGAAATCTAGGAAAGCAAAAAGTATTTCACAAAGCAAATTCTTCAGCATTCTGAAGAACTCTTTTGCTAGTAAATGAAGCATTAGAATACCAGTTTTAAGTGGAGAAACAACAAAAAAAATCCCCTTCTTATTCTCTTGAGAGGTAAATATTTGAGAACAGCTCTTAATTCCATTAAATCTATTTTTATTCAACTGAAATATTTTTTATGCTGATGCAGCTCTTTGTCATTTGTCACCTCAGTGGTCTAGAAAAGGTATAGATAAACTGAAAGGAACCAGAAGAAAATTGTAAGAATTTAGCTGTTTTTTGCAAAAGCCTGATCTTAGGTTTTCAGATGTCTGACTGTGATGGTTTCAGTGTTAGCTTTTTTATGGGATTTGATTAGGAGAAAATAAAAAGCACAACAGGCCTAAACTTGAAAGTTACACATATTGTTTATTTTCACACACTAAAGAATGAAGAAGAAAAGGAAAAATGAAAATTGAAACTTCAAACCCCTTCTTTTTCCCCACAAATTGTTCACTTTCCCACAACCAACATAGAGAGACAAAACCATGATTTTCTGTCAGTTTCACCACTTAAAACATGATCTTTCATTGCTTTGGGAGAGGAGTCTCTCTGGATGTCTCATGGATCCCACTGACAACTTAGAACAGTCCTCGTGTGGGTTTTAACTGTCACAAAAACAGCTGCCTGGTAAGCCCTGCTTCTGTGACCCCTCCCATTAGCAGGTTCCCAAGCTGCTTATGGGCCGTGTATTCAAACACTGCAGAACAGGGTATTACTTTTTTTAAAGGTGAACCACTTCCAACAACTCCAAGGTCCTGACAGGGTGATATTCTATATTTCTCTTTAACTAAAAATCAAACCATGTTAACCCATAACACTGACACTGTGAATGATCAATCTTTGTTCATAAGGGAAGTCAGTCTGATGCAAAACAGGGTGATATGGCTTAGTCCCTTTCTCAGAAACTAAGTTACATTTCATATTTATTATTTTGCGTCATGGTCTCCAAGGAATTGAAACTACTCATTGAGCTTTTTTGGAGTGCTCCAATCAGAGTCCTTTGAAAAAGGTGGAGCTGATGACTGTGTTCTTATGCAGGAGAGTGGTTAAAATGATAAAGTTTCTACATGTTACTCCCTGAGAAAAAAAGGCAGTACCTCAGTAGCTCACAAAATTTCCCCAAAGTAGTCAAAATCTTGTTTAAACCACATATTCAGTTTTTATGTATTTTTCTCTTTTTTGAGGGAAGAAACTCACTGGAGGGGAACTCCTTCTGTAACACCATGAAGTCAGAACATTCCTGTGTCCTTTTGCAGTGATAAGTGGGTGCTGGAAAGTGATGCCTTGTCATCATGAAGGCGGAGGCCTTCAGTCAGCTGACCCAAACTCTGGCTTAGGCTTTTTGTGCAGTGTCAATTTTGTCAGGTTGTCAGTTTTGGTAAGAGGACTAGGCATGGCCAGTGAGGAACAGCTACAAATTATTGACAGAGCAAAGAAGGCATGGAAATGATAAGACTGGGATTTTTTTTCTAGTACTGTCATTTGATTTTCTTGATGAGAACTGGTTATAGCTCTGTCTAAATGATGAACCCAACCTTAAAGCTGTGTGGGGAAAGACCTTCAAATCTGTGTGTCAAAGCACAACTCTGATGTGAAGAGGGAAAGAAGAATGATAAGTTTTGTCTAAATGTGAGCAGATTTCAGGAAAGCAATATAAATTTAAATTGCAAACAGTGAGCGATCTGTCATTTCAAAATACCTTGTGCAAAAATGTCTGAAAAGTCATGTACTGATACTGCTCCTTAAATGTAAATGTTAGTTATATGGATTAGCTTGCCCAAATAAGCCTTATTGAATACTTGATCAGAAAGTGCAATATACTTAAAATTCTGACTGAAGTAATGTACATTTGCACAGGCATTTATATGCTGATACTTTAGTGTACTTGGTATCTTTCCAGGCCTTCAGTAAGAAGAAGATTGATGACCGAAAAGAATGGTTAACAAATTTCATGGAGGACAGGCGACAGCGTCGACTACACGGCCTTCCCGAGGTGAGTCCTAAATAATAGCAATAAATCTGTCAGGTGAGATTTAAATGTAATGTAGTTTTTGTATTGAACGAATAATGTATGTGGGTTTTTTTCAGCAATTTTTATATGGTACAGCAACAAAGCATTTGACTTACAATGATTTCATTAACAAGGAGTTGATCCTTTTCTCAAATTCGGACAACGAGAGATCTATCCCTTCCCTTGTTGATGGTAAGCTGATAACTTATTATGATTTTTTGGAATATTCCTGTTTATTGATGTTTTTTTAGAGCTGTGATTTGCATTGGAATGAATGCATCCAAACAGAGAATATAAGAGCTTCCATGTATGGCATTTTGTATCAATGGTGTGTGTATCAATCCTGAATGCATTAGGAAGAGCAGTGCCAGGGGGCCAAGGGAGGTGATCCTTCCCCTCTGCTCAGCGGTGGTGAGGCCACATCTGCTGTGTCCAGTTCCGGGCTCCTCAGTACAAGAGAGACATGGAGCTCCTGGAGAAGCTCCAGTGGGGGGTTGTGAAGATGAAAAAGGGACTGGAGCATCTCCCTTATGAGGAAAGGCTGAAGGAGCTGGACCTGTTCAGTCTCAAGAGATGATTGAGAGGGGACCTCATCAATATGTAAAAGTATATAAAGGGGAGGTGTTGACAGGATGGAGCCAGGCTCGTCTCACTGGTGCCAATAAGTAGCGCAAGAGGCAGTGGACAGGCACTGATGCATGGGAAGTTCCACCTGAACATAAGGAAGAACTTCAGTGTGCAGTGACCACACACTGGAACAAATTGCTCTGAGAGGGTGTGGAGTCTCCCTCTGTGGCGATATGAGAGAGAGAGATCATATTCTGTGCAATGTGCTCTAGGATGATCCTGCCTGAGGAGGTTGGACCAGATGAACTGTTGTGGTCCCTTCCAACCTGAACAATTTTGTGATTTATGTGCTAAGGAATTGCTGTCTTTCTTCTGTGAGGAAGTTTAATCTGGTGCTGTGCAGGTTTTTTACTTAACCAGACCTATTCCCTAGGCCCTACAAGTGTTTTGTTTCTGCTCATACCATCAGAGAAAGCAAGTCTCTTAAGTGCTTATAATAATTAACATTCAAGTCAGCAGCTGAGTGCAGATGAAGATGCAAATGTTTTCCCCCCTCAGTCTTGCACCACAGGCAGTGCTCTGGTGTTTACTGACCTGTAATCTTGCTAGGCTCCTGTCAGTCAGGTTTACTAGCTCTCCCATTGCAATGGCATGTAATTAAAAGGAGCAGTTTTTACTACACTACTCATTTACTCATTTGTAAAACTGTCTGCAGAGAGCATGAACAGGAATTTCTGCCCATGTCATTGTGTGCACAAGCTTACTATGATCAGAAAAAAGGCCCTGAGACTTCAGGGATGAGGGAAATGCATTCATCTCCAGTTCCCAGTACATTTTATAGTGGAACTGGTCAGCTTTCCTGACACTACAGGCTTACACCAAAATATTCATGCAGCAAGAGCTTTTTGTGTTTTGGATGAGAGAGGGATCATTCAAGAGATAGGGGCAGTAGCCTCCAGGTAGGATGGATCCCCAGGTTTGATGCAGAATGAAACTGAGTTAGATGTGCAGATACGCACCTAGGGAACCAAAGGACATCAGTATCTGTTTCAGCTTCTCCAGACTTATGTTCTCCCATACCTGGGTACTTACAGAGCTGTATGTTTCAAGAGATCATTGCTCCTTACAACGTACTGTACCCAGACTGCCTTCTCAGAAACAGCAGAATGATTTTGCTGAAATTTAAAATAAGGAATGAACTTGCAGTGGACTGTTTCTACAGAAATGTAAGAAAATAAGAAGGGAACATAGCTATTCATATATTTGTGTGTGTCTGTGTATATATGTAACATAATGTAGGTGTATATATAATACTACAAATATATATAATTCATATGAGTGTTTCTGCCAACTTTGGCTGTAATTCTGCATTCTGGGCATGGATGTGTGAATTGTGCAGCAGGTGTAGTGCTTTAGCAATGGCTTTTGTCCTTTAGCATCATCAGGTGATATATGACAGTCCATCCTGGTGGCAAATCTCAGAAAAAATAATGAAGAGAAAGAACATTTTGACTATCGCTTCACAGCTGGTAGTTACAATTTTACTATGAGGTGATTCTCCCTTGTGAAGGAAGTCCTTTAAGTCTGTTGTATTCCATAGATTGCTGGTAGAAAAACATGATACAGACCCATTCTAAAGAAGTTTGGAGATTACATATTTAAATGAAATAGAAATCGAAGTCAGTCTCTCTCTTTTTTTTTTT
>WBMY01014342.1:2637531-2684523 GCA_013397315.1 Donacobius atricapilla
TTTTTGTCTTCCTTCTAGCTTTTGCTCTTATGTTTGACCCACTGTAGTAATGGTATTTTAGTGCATTTTAGAAATATATGTTAAGTAAAACACTGAATAGCTCAATAAGCATGATCTAGAACTGGTTATCAAGTTCTGGATAATATGCAGGAAATATGACACAATCCCTTCTGCACAGATGTTGTTCCTAAAGTGTGCCTAAGCAATGAAAATAAACCAAAAGATCAGGCTTCTTTCTTAAAACTTTAAAAGATCTCAAGAGGATAATATTTTTGTTGTTGTTGAATTTTAATGCATATTTGAGAATTTTGCACAAAAAGGAAAATTTCAGAGTGCTGTGAAATACATGTAAGCTACAGTTACAGCTGTCATTGCTGAATTCATGCTGATATTCTTAGAGAAAAGATTTTGCTGAGTAGAATGGAAAGAATTCTTGACTTGTGGAAGTTGCACATTCAGGATCAAGGTGCAGTTTATTAGAATGATGTATTGGATGCTGTATAATTGGCTGAAAATGTGTTTCCACTTTTTTGGTAATTTTTTGAGTTTGGTAAAATATTTTTAATTACTTTTTAAAAATTGATATATTTATTATTTTGTTAATATTACAGTGTGAATTTGCTTCTATTTAATGTTTAGACTTCTTTTGAGAGATTAGAAAGGATAATAAGGCAAAACAAGTTTATCACTTGAAAACATTTGCTTGTGTATGTGTTGAAAATGGGATGTTGTTCTTAATAGGTCTGAAACCAGGGCAACGCAAGGTTCTGTTCACTTGCTTTAAGAGAAATGATAAACGTGAAGTAAAGGTTGCTCAGCTGGCTGGTTCTGTGGCTGAAATGTCAGCTTATCACCATGGGGAGGTGAGTATGGAGGAGGGTGAAGTTGTGAGGACTTTTAGCCTGTGTAAAATATTAGGTAAATGTTTCTGCTATTAAAATTGCAAACTATTGACTATAATTCTACTAATCACAGATGTACTTCTAAAGAAAGTGAACCAAACTGTATGTAGCTTAATAAGACAACATATTTCCTTTCGTTCCAAGTGTTGCACAAGTGTCATCCCAACTACGCTGTGGGTTGTGGCAAAATAGTAGATAACTAATTACCTAGGCAACTTCTAGATTCTGAAATAATAGGAATATAGGAACTATGTACTCGGACAATTTTTGTCTGGAAGAAGAAATACAGTATTTTAAGGGACTAAGCAGAGACCGTTCTTCAAAAACTTATTACAATGTCAGAACAAAGATTATTTCTAGCTCCTGTTTTGTTTATATTTATCTGAAATATTAGCAAGAGTGGCCACATTAATAACCCATCCATCCCTTCTCTTCTCCCTTTAGAAGCCATGGTTTGTGCATGCAAGTATGGTCAGTTTATGTCCCTTTACTTCCCCCAGAGAAGTGTTTTAGAAGAAATTGAGAATCTCAGGGGTTTTCATAAGCATAGAATATGTATTCCCAGCAGCCCTTGTAATAGGTTACAACTGTCCTTTCTCAGGGAGACTGCTTTCTTAAAAATTTAATTCAAGTTAGTCACACAATTTTGGGCCATTAAAAATAGATTTTACTGGCTGATTAGGATAGACTGTCTCATGTTACTATGAATATGTATTTTCTTGCAGCAAGCATTAATGATGACCATTGTCAACTTGGCTCAGAACTTTGTTGGAAGTAACAATGTGAATCTGCTACAACCTATTGGTCAGTTTGGCACCAGGCTTCATGGTGGCAAGGATGCTGCCAGCCCTCGCTATATTTTCACCATGTTAAGGTAAACGATTAATGTCAAGCTAAATGCATACTTTTAAATAGTCTTGTTATGAAACTCGTCCTTTGACAAGAAAAACCTCCTTTTTGGGGGGATTTAGGGGAGAGAAATGGGGAGAGATTGAAATATTTTGATAGAAGCTTATATTTTGCTTTGGATCTCTTTAAGTGTGGTTTTGAACATCTATAACATTTTGCTACTCTTAGAGTTAAGCAAGGAAATTTTGCAACTATTTGGATCCTGTGTTGCTTTATTACTGGGTGCCCCAGTGTCACACTGAGCTGTGTGTTGTGAAGGCTTCAGAGAATGATATTTTGTAGATGTTAAATGTCAGCAGTTGCTAGTGTACCAGGTTCATGTGTTGCTGTGAAGGAAACAAACATTATCCATTGTGAACACACCCTTCCGTTGGGAAGAACTTTGTTATCTCAGGAGATGTTGGATTTTCAGTTTCAGAATGGCAAAGAGAAAGGAAGATGTGAGAAAAATCTGCAAACAGATCATATCTGTTTATCTGAGCCCAAGAGCTGTTTAAAGCAAAATGTTCTTTACTTACTGGACTTGAAGGTTAAATGATTTTCTGTTTTTCCTTTTTAAGCCCCTTAGCAAGGCTACTTTTTCCATCAGTGGATGACAACTTGCTTAAATTCCTGTATGATGACAACCAACGCGTAGAGCCTGAATGGTACATTCCCATCATTCCCATGGTCTTAGTAAATGGAGCTGAAGGAATTGGTACTGGCTGGGCTTGCAAACTTCCAAACTATGATACCAGAGAGATTGTAAACAATGTCAGAAGAATGCTGGATGGCCTAGATCCCCACCCAATGGTAAAAATAATAGTATATATTGGTGTTTTATATGCGTGTACTTACAAAATGAATTCCTATCTCTCTAGAACTTCTTAATTATTGGATCATTTGAGTTGATTTGTCCCAGTAATTTTATGTAGAAGCTTTACTTGACTGTTGGGATGAGGCTGAGGAAGTTCACCTTGAAGCAAAAACATTGCAATTAGTATTTTTAGCAATTATTTTAGAGGACTTTTTTGTTCAGTCTGCTGACTGTTACAAGTCTTACAGGGTAGTTGTGACACAGCAGTACAGTAAAAAGTTGTATCACTCTCTCTTTTTGAAGGTACTACTTAAGTATCTTAAGCCAAAATTAACATTTCCTTTCTCTTGTCTGAATTGTTCTCTCTTTTATATATCTATAGGCAGGGGAGAAGATATTGCTGCTGTTCAAGTAAATCAGCAGCTTCTGAACTGCATTTAGCTTCTATTTATTCAAAATTTTAGAAGTCCCAGAAGTGGTGTGAAAAAAATTGGGCAGGAAGAATACCTGTGTGAACTCATAATATAGTTTGAAGCATCAAATGTCCACTCTCTAGTTCTTGCCAAGCCTGGCTAACTAAGCCAGATCCTCAAATTCATTTAACGACCAGATTTCCAAGGCAAAATATACCAGAAACTATATAATTAAACAGAAAGGTTCTGGAGGTTCTAGTTCTGGAGGTTCTAGGGGGTCTAGCTCTAGGTCCTAGTTCTACTTCTAGGTCTAGGTCTAGATCTAGATCTATCTCAAATGACTAAGTATGTCCTGATTACAGTTCTAGAGGTTCTGGAGAACCTTGTCACAATGTGTCAAGATCCCTGTCATAAGGAGGTCACCAAGTGTGTCACTACCTGCCCAAGATCTGTTGTTTTCATAATATCTCATCTAAACATACTGTCTCCATGCATCTGTGTATTCTCAGCTATTAGCAGCCATGAGGCCTCACACAAACCTGGTTCCTGGCCTTCATTAATCTTAGCAGTCTGGCACTTGAGAACATTGGCAATGTATTGAGCTCCTTGTTCCTCTTCTTTAATTGCTCCTTTTCCTACCCACGTGTAGCCAGAGTTGTTTGGCAGTTTCAGAACAAAGACATCATTAGAGTTTAGTGACACTGCATCAACATTAACCTAGATTTAAAAGAAATTGTTTTATTCTTCAAATCTTCGAATAATATAATTACTATTTTGCATGTTTATATAAAATGTATAGTGTTGGGGGTTAGATTTGGTTTCTTTTCCCTTATAGATTTTTCTCCCATAAGTTGCCAGGAAGCTAACTACTGGGGGCTTGTAGGTACTTATGCAGAATAAAGGGACCAGAGAAGATTTGTAGCGCCTGGCTACACTTCTTTTTGTCTCTGGGAGTTTCTCTCGGAGTGGGGAGATAACATGAGTTTGGGGCAGGTAAAGGACAGGGCTGGGGGCAGCTTCGCTCTCTTGCTCTCAGCATCGGAGAGAGAAGGGTCAGGCCGCTCCTGCTGCGGGAGGAGTTTTTTCACTGCCACCACTGGGTCTGATCCTGGGGAAATCTCCCATCATCTCCTCCTGTGCCCAGGAACTCTGCGCTCCCCTCCTCCTGCCCTGCTGGAGCTGGGCCGGCCCCGTCCCACCGCCGCCGCTTTTCTTTGGCACCACTTTGGATATGCTGTATCCCCGCACTGCCCGGCCCTGCCAGGACATCCCTGCCCTTCCAGCTACCACCGTGGAGCTTTGGTACATCCCACACCCCAGCCAGGGATTTTCCACCATGCCAGCTTGGTGCTCTCGGAGCCCTGCACCGAGACCAGACTGCCCTGGGTTTTGTGAAACAAAGTCCCTTAGGGTTCCTGGTTTTGTTTATCATTAATGCTGTTGTTGTTGTTGTTTGTTTGCCTTGTTGTACATATCAGTAAAGAGCTGTTACTCCTATACCCATATCTTTGCCTGAGAGCCCTCTTAATATCCAAAATTTTAATAATTTGGATGGAGGGGGTTGATCAATATTGCTGCTAGGCTGTGTTTACTAGGCCATAGAAGCAGAAACATTTTTTCTTCTCTATTTAGATCACAGTTCACTGAGAGTGCAATATCAATTTTCAAGATATAGTGGCTTTCCTTTTTTGAATTCTTGGGAACAATGAGGTTTGTTTTTTTTTTTTTTGAAATTAATGCAATCCATTGCCCTTCCTTTAGGACTCCTAGGCCTTCTGTGTAGTCTCATAGTCAACTGAAGCTCACTGTGGTTGAAAGAGGCCATTCTGCCTCCATCTAGCTCCTTTCTGTATGCTGGTATGTGTTTGTGTCAAGCTGGATAAGGAAATCAATCCTGTTTAAAAATATTCCTCAGCCTGTTAGTTACAATTTAACCTGAATGAGTTCCACTATCTTTGCCAAACCGCACAAAAATGAAAACATAGTTAGGGGAGGTAGCACCACTTCTGTAAAGTTATTGTGGGGTGTTAATCTGCTTTTTGTCATGCCTTATTTGTGCTTAGAGTTTTCTTTAAGAAAGAGGAAGGAAAAAAACCAAAATCTCACCATCTCACTGGGTTTAGCTGCATCTTCTTAACAATTTTCCTACTCTGTGGATAGTAGAATAATCAGTCCTGTCACTAGCATGTGTGTATTCTGGGGTTTTTTTCTGCATTATTTTTCCTATGACTTCAGATTTTCACAGGCATGAGAGGTTTGTTGACGGGTTAGTGCAATATACAGTGATAACTGTATGGAGTATGGAAAAGAAATACTTTCCTGATATTTTATTATAAAGGTTATTACCACTTTGCTGGTTCTTCCATTTTCAGCTCCCAAACTACAAAAACTTCAAAGGAACCATTCAGGAACTTGGTCAAAATCAGTATGTAGTGAGTGGTGAAATATTTGTGGTGGACAGGAATACAGTAGAGATTACAGAGCTTCCTGTAAGAACATGGACCCAGGTAAGTAATAGTGAAATACATTTTAATTTAAATAAAAAACTGAATAATTCCTCATTAAATTATTTAATCCTACATCTGCATGAACTTCTAACACAATTTCTTATCATACATACACGGGAGGGAACATGGTTCATTCTTCTGTGTGCTTTTGTAGAAGATGGTCCTCTGTTTAGCTATCAGCTGTCCATACTACAGAGAGCACCTGCTTCTCCTGCTGAATTCATAGTTAATCACTTTACAGTAGCCTTTTCTGTCCTGGTTTCTGCCTCTTACATTTGTGCTACTCTTGGCCATCATTTTTCAGGTTATACTGGTTCAGTGAATTATAACTGGTATCAGATACAATGCACAGAGCTTTGAAAGTGTATGTTGTTCAGTTGGTTTGCAGTTTTAAGGCATTTCAAATGGTTCTGTTTTTTGCTGCCCTATTTTTGACAGGTGTACAAAGAACAGGTTCTAGAACCTATGTTGAATGGAACTGAAAAAACTCCAGCATTAATTTCTGACTATAAGGAATACCACACTGATACAACTGTGAAATTTGTTGTGAAGATGACAGAAGAAAAACTTGCACAGGCAGAAGCTGCTGGATTGCACAAAGTCTTTAAGCTTCAAACAAGTCTTACTTGTAATTCTATGGTAACTTCTTCATGTTTGGCTATCAGAATCCCTACTACTGCTTGTCATAAAATCAAATGTTTTTGTAGTATACTTTGGTTCTTTGTATTGAACAACACATTGTGTATTTGAAATTGTTTCTATAGTAGAAAACTGTAATGATGACCAATACTAAGTCAATCTGAATAAGCAAATCCATTTTAGTCCTGATGAGTCTTTCAAATAAGACAGGCCTGGGGTGATTGCCTTCCTGTAATTGAAAATTTCCTGTGCAGCAAACCAGAAGTGATTAATGTAAAGTAGATCATACAAATAACTTTCTGCCATATTATAATTAGATTTGAGTTTTAAACTTGGAGACAAATTACATTTTCAGAATTGCACTTTCTGCAGGACTGTTACTCCTCAAATAGGAGTTAAATGATCCAATGTTTCCACCAGCATAAATCCAATTTTAGGTAGTAAGGTATAGCAAACACTGTTCTTAAGCTGCTGAAGACATAATATTGCTGTAAATTAGTAAGAATATGAATAAATACAGATGTCTGTCTATTCTGAGAGGGATTTGAATGTGAGTAAATTTCTGCAAAGATTTCCAAACATTCTGTCTTTACAGATACTGAAAAAACAATTCTATTTTTTTATGGCAGATGCTATTTTCAGATATTATCACAAAACACAAATATCATTATTGTTGCTATTGCTGTGTGCTCAAAAGCTATGTGAAAATAGGTTAAAAATAAATTGAAGACCATAGAATTGGAAAAGGAAACAGGCCTTCCTCAATTAATTTTGTAGATTGTACTTGAAAAGCAAATCCACCAAATCAGGGTGATGGTATTTCTCACATATTTAGCTGTAGGAATTACTGTGAGAATCTGTTGTCAGTTTTACATTTCACAGATTACAAAATGTTTTACAGCTGAATTCCTGCATTTTCTGCCTGCCAAAATAAATAATAAATTCTAAGGACTGCTTTCTGTACCTGTGTAGGAATTAATCTGCCCTAGTATAAGAACCTTAAAAAGTTATGGGAGCTTGGCTCTTGTCCCCCAGCTCCCAAATAGCTATTTTGGATAGGTGAATTATCCCCTAGAGGGGTTTATTTCTTTCAGTTGACTAGGGAGGGCACCAAGGGTGACTAGTTCACCCATAAATGTCTAAACTGGAGATGTCAGAAGCCAGGCAGGATTGATTCCACCTATCAAGTAAAAATGATTTCTTACTTTGTGCTTGAACTTGAAGGATGGTAGTTTTCACAGCTGAAAAGTGACAGATTTCACAGCTGAATTGAAAGATTATTAAGGATTATTAAGCTTTTCAACTGTTACATTAAATAGTTGTGACTCATCAGTTGCTGCTGCACTTGTGATTTAATATGTAGATAAAATTAGTCATTCAAGTGAAATCAGGCGTATTTCTCTGTATAACTGTCTTTTTGTTTGATTGTGCTACCATAAATCTCATCCTAAACTTGTGAATAAAAATAGTCCATCCAGCTCTGTGGTGAGCTCCACAGTGAGGTTTGAGTTCACACTCCTTGAAATATCCCTTTTTGTACGGTGCTTTTGTATGTGCAATAGAGCTGAACACTTACACAAGGGCTAACAAAGTTTGAGTTACACAGCCTCTCTCAAGTCTATCGTGTATTTTCTAGGTGCTGTTTGATCACATGGGGTGCTTAAAGAAGTACGAAACTGTGCAGGACATCTTGAAGGAGTTCTTTGATCTGCGGTTACATTATTACAGCCTGCGCAAGGAGTGGCTGGTGGGAATGCTGGGTGCAGAGTCCACCAAGCTGAACAACCAAGCTCGCTTCATCCTGGAGAAGATACAAGGAAAAATTACCATTGGTCAGTAAACAGAAGTTAGAATTGTTAACAGGGAGGGAAGATCTGGAAATTATTTAAGTATACTAGAAAATACTTGCACACAAGATTTTCATGACACTGACTTCCCTTATTTTTTTTTCCTCCCCTCCTCTGTGTCTGTGTGTGTCTTGTAGAGAACAGATCAAAAAGAGATTTGATTCAGATGTTGGTCCAGAGAGGTTATGAATCTGATCCAGTAAAAGCCTGGAAAGAAGCACAGGAAAAGGTAATAAGCTAGATACACTTGATGTTGTTACTGTTAATAAATGATATTGCTTGTTTTCTAGTAGTCTAACGTAATTTATAACACACACATAGGACTTTAAAAACATTATTCATTACTCCTTATTGGCTTCCATTTAAAAAAAACATTAAACTTGCACAAAAATAATGTCACGTAGTGTTGGCATTGTATATGGACAATGCTTAGAAGAAAACTAGATAGTACAAGTCTGGAAAATGAGGGTACTGAATTTCTTAATGAACCCAAATCAAAACTGGCAACTTGATTTCTGACTGGCTGATGCAGAAAGTGGTGCATCAGTTGCCCCACACATACAACTAATTACTAAATGTAATTATTTCCAGACAACTTATTGTTTTTCTCTAAAGAAACATGGATATTATATAGCTATGACTTTTAAATTTATTGTAGTAAATTTGACCATGACCTTGACCTGTATTTGTTTCTGCTTTTTTTAAAACCAAGCAGTTTTTATTGTTCCAAAAGAGAGATGTGACAGATTTAATTTCAAAGTTACATCCCCATTACTATCAGTAGATAGAACTGCTTTGAAAAGCAGCTTTGAATTTCTGCCAGCCACTCCTTTTCTGTGTCTTTGCCACTGTTTTAGCTATTTGTTTTCATTTCACGTTTGTTTTGTATTTTTAATACTATATTTTAACTCTATGGAATGATTTCTATTTTATAACAGAACTGTTACTTAGAGAAATTTTGATCTACTTTCAAATCTCAGTTTGCGCATTTGGAGCTTTGATACCTGCTCTTATCAAAGAGCTGCAGCCAGCAGCATACAAGGCTGTAGCACAGGTTCAATTTGTTTTCTTAAATCAAATTATTAAATAATCAGCTCTAGAAGGTCACAGGAACACGGCCTTTTGGAAAGGTCCAGGAAATGTTCAGGTTACTGAATCTGTGAGGGCACACCTTGCTACTCTGTGATGGTGCTTTGGAGCAGTGTCAAAGTTCATGCACAGAGCCAAGATCACTAATACTTGTAATTGTGAATGCTTCACCTCAGGCAGCAGAGGAGGAGGACTCTCAGAATGCAAATGATGATGCTTCCTCTGCTTCTGGTGCAACCTCTGGCCCTGACTTCAACTACATTTTGAACATGTCCCTGTGGTCACTCACAAAAGAGAAGGTGGAAGAGTTGATTAAGCAGAGAGATTCCAAGGTTGGTACATGTGGAAGGCTTGCTCTGAGATGACAGTAATTGCTGATGTGCCTGTTGGGAATGTTCAGTCTTCAGTGGCATTTGCTTTAGTTGTCCTTACGTTCTCTATACTACTTTCATGTTTTAGGAGAGAGAACTAAATGATCTTAAAAGGAAGTCTCCTTCAGACCTCTGGAAAGAAGATCTGGCAGCCTTTGTTGAAGAGCTTGAAGTATGTTTAAAGTTCATGTTAATCTAAAAAAAACCACTAACTAATAAAAAATAATAAAATTTAAGAAAAATAATTTAAAAAATACTACATTTTGAATCAAAAGTAGATACATTTCACAATATAATGATAACTGGGAAATCAGTATTGGATATCTGTGTTCCTGGTAGTGTTTCTCAGGGATTGTTTCTTGCAGCTCTCCAGTTTAATGTTTTTTCCAAGTCAGTGATGTTAAAAGAAAAGTAACCAGGAGAAAGTTAGTTTTCAGATGACACGAAAACCTGTGAGTAGTAACTGGTAAGGGTAATAATTACAGTACTTCTACTTGAATTAATTTTTTGTGAGGCAGTAAGTATTACCAAATTCAAAACTGTACTTTCAGGAATGAAGTGTGTAGATTATAAATACTCTATGTGGGGCCCTTAGTTTGCCTCATCAGTAATTCTGGAAAAAAGATGAAGTCCCTTTGGTGAATAACCTGCTGAACCTCAGTTTTCCATGTTGTCTGAAAAGGAGCTGGTGCAATCTTTTGAAACGACACACTTCAAAACTAAATGTTTAAATTAAATGCTGAAATAATGGAAATTTACAACAGTACCAGACACATACTTGTGAAATAGAAACTTGATAGAAAAAAGATATTTCAGTCTAACAGTGTCCAAAAGTTTGTATTTATCCTTGAATAAAAGTGTAGCATTTAACTCTACAGGGTAATGAATTTACCAAGATTAAGTGGTCACTGTTCCAGAACTGAAAATTGTGTTCCAATTCAAGTGCGAATTAGGGGAAACCTTATGTTCCATATAAAAAGGAGCTGAATCTTAAATAATCATCACATTCCACTTTGTCTTCATTAAAAAATAATGTGTTTCCCCCCTTCTGCCTCCCCTTGTTCGTTAGAAAGTAGAAGCACAGGAACGAGAAGATGTTCTGGCTGGCATGGTTGGCAAACCAATAAAAGGCAAAGTTGGTAAACCCAAGATGAAGAAACTCCAGCTGGAAGAGACCATGCCATCGCCATTTGGCAGAAGAATAGTTCCACAGATTACATCTGCCATGAAAGCTGATGCCAGCAGGAAATTGCTGAAAAAGAAAAAGGTAAACCAAAATGACTGCTACAGTTAAATCATTTATGCTTTAACTGGTGTATTTTTCTACTCAGGTAGCATAAATCCAAATCGCCAGATCATCACTGGTGCTGTATTTGTACTGTTTTGCTGACATAATGCATAAGAAATTTGTACTGGATTTCATTTATATTTGCAAACCTCTTTGGATTGCTTATTGTTCAGGTGTTTTTACTGAGATAACTGCTTTCCAAGACTATTCAACAAACGTCAGTATACTAGTCTACATTCATTTATTATCATCCGCAAAACTATTCCAGTTCAATCTTAAAATATAAAGGTGCAAATTATTTATTTTTGTTATTTTAGGGTGAAACTGATTCTCTAGCAATAAAAATGGAATTTGATGAAGAGTTTGGTGGTGTGCCAGCTGAGGGTGGTGGGGATGACTCACTGAATGCATCAGCTGCAGCAGCTAAAACCCCTAAACCCAAGAGAGAGAAGAAGGAGCCTGGTAAGACCCTGGCACAGCCATAGTTAACCTTAGTGTATTTACTAGGCATGAAATGCATTTTTAACACAGCATGAGAAGGGAAATACAGGACAATAATCACTGTTTCATGGTTTTCTTCCCTAAAATGAAATATTTGAAGGTACTCTGCTGAAATTTCTTTGTGTAAGCTACTTTCTGGGGGTGATGGATCTTACATTTTCTACATTTGAATTTGGGGTGGGGGGGGGGTCTATCTTCAAATTTGTGTATAGAAAAATAGATTATTTTTACATAATGAGGCTAATTCTTTGCAGACTGAAATGTCTAGTTTGTGTGCTCTTTGATATTGAAGATCAGGGCACCCACCTTCGGCCCCTCAATCTGAGTAATGGTATAAGATTGTAGAACTTGATTAAATAAATGTATTTTTCTACTGACATATTCAGCCATCCTGACTTTCAGAAAGTTATGGGTGCTATGGCTTGGCAGACGGCCAACGTTCACTTGCCCATTTCCTCTGCTAGTGGAATTTATTATTGTTGTTTGAGAAATACACAGTAACAGGGAGGCAGCAACAAAAACAGAAAGCTGGAGACAGGGGAGAAGGTTTAAGTTTGAGGGGGGTATTTTTTCAGAAAAAAAGAAAAAAAAACCGTGGCTGCACACATAATTATTCTGAGATAAGATCTGGTTTTAATTATTCAGGGGATTTTCCAACCTGAGTAGATTCACTGAGTACAGTTACGACCAACTTGTCTAGGTGCAGCTCAGATCTCCCACGGCCAGTGTTGAGCCAGGGCAAATTAGCCCAGCTTGATCTGAGCTTGCCCTGCAATTGACTGACCACATTTTTACCTGCCCTGTAATGGGATACCCTCTGCTTCCCATGTTTGTTGTATTTCTCCAGTAACTGTTTCTCATCATGTTCCCTGAATAATGGAAAACTGCACCTTCTTTTCCTGGAAAACTCAAGCAACCTTTGAAGAAACACAAGTTTGATGGCAAAGGAGATAAAACCTAAAGTCACAGACTTTGTGTTTTTCAGTAATAAAACAAATTTCTTTGGCAGCAGCCGGTCGGGTTCTGTGTGAAATAATTTCATATTAAATCTTCCTTCAGGGGGGAAATGAAAATTTACAATATTTAAAGGAGAACTTTTTAAGATGAAAATTTATGCTAAATTTGTAAACAATTAGAAAAGATGGAAATATTTTTTAACCTGACTGTAGTAAATGCTTTTACTTTTGGCAGGTGCCAGGGTAAGAAGGACACCATCATCTACAAAATCCAGTGCAAAAAAAGTGAAGAAACGAAACCCATGGTCAGATGATGAATCCAAGTCTGAAAGTGATTTAGAAGAAAATGAGCCTGTGATTATTCCAAGAGACTCTCTGCTTAGGAGAGCTGCAGGTACCCAAGATTTTGTGAATTGTGCATTGTTACTGAAAGTTTCAACTACAAACCCACATTTTCCTTTGACCATAGCCTTCCTTTAGGACTTTATTTCCTACAGATAGCTTTCATTACATTTTCTTCACTGTGTGAAGAATACTATTAATGTCAAGATCAGGAATTTGTTATGAAAGGTTTTGTAAATTGGATTAGAAATCTTGTCCCATATTCTAAACACTAGAATAGAAATTATTCACAAAATGAGTGAATTATACAAGAAACAGACAAGACAATATTCTTACAAACAAAATAAATACTCTAATACAATTATACTGCCAAAGAAGACCTAAAAGGCAAGTAAAACATTATCAAACAATTCTGAACACTCCCTGAAAACCAAGACTGAAGGTTTGGAAATTGCGTACGTATTTGATGGTTTAAAAAACCATCACAAAATTTTTGGAAAATTAGGAATAATGTTCAAATGGTGGATTCAAGTTCAATTGTAAAAGAAGGATTCTCATTCCTTAAAAGTACTGATGCACAATGTCTTCATAATGCCCTTAGCTGAAGGTGTCTGAGCAAGCCACAAGAGGTGTTGGACATTTGCTAACATCTAAATTATTCTATATTCTTTTCAGCCTTTTATTCTTCCAGTCTGAAACAAATTTACTATCTACCACTCTTTCGTCTTCTGTACTCTGAGGCAGGGATTGTTCACTGACTTCCACTTTGATTTGTGTATGTTTCTGTGTTATATAACATAAACAACTCTCCTGAACTGTGTACATGTGTGATTTTTCAGCTGAGAGGCCCAAGTACACTTTTGACTTCTCAGAAGAAGAAGATGATGCTGATGATGATGATGATGCCAACAATAACAACGATTTGGATGAGCTCAAAGTAAAAGCCTCTCCAGTTACAAATGACAGAGAGGATGAGTTTGTTCCCTCAGACAGTTTAGAAAAAGATGAGTATGACTTCTCCCCAGCCAAATCAAAGCCATCTCCAGAGTAAGTACCATAACTCAACAGGATTTATCAATAATTTTTTCAGTGCAGAAGTGTCTGAACAAAACCGAGAAACATCGGACTGTTTTTGTTCTACATGCACTGTGAAAAATAAAATGTGGAGAAATTCAATTGTATATTATCTCAGCTTTGCAACTGACCTAAGCAGGAGTGACTCAAGATTTAAAAGAATATATAAAACTAGTTATGATACACTGTCTGTAATATTTTCTGCTAAACTACGTTTTTAAAGATTCGCTGTTTTCTGTCTTGTGCTAGTCTGGTATAGAGACCTATTGAAAAAAATGTGATTCCATTAATTTTAAATGCCTGGAGTTCTTGACTGGATGGCAGTTTTAGGGGTTTGACTGCTGCAAGCAGATACAAAAATGTTAAAACAGGATTTAAGCCTTACCTGGATATTATGATGTCCACATACTTCAGCATGTGCTTAATGTAACTCATATAATTCCCTTTTTTTTGCTTTTAAGTAGAAAAACATCTCAAGCCAAGAAAAATCAAGATTTTGGGAACATCTTCTCTTTTCCTTCTTACTCTCAGAAGACAGATGATGGTGAGCTTGTTTTCAGAGTTCTGTTTAGTATTTATAGCAACTATTAATGGGGTATTCTGGGGAGTGGTACACACAAATTCACACGGTAGTTATAGGAGAAGGATGTCCACATCCTCCCCCTTTATAAAGGGGAAAAGTGAAGGAAGTTCTGATCTTTAAAGGAACAAAGTTTATATCATAGGTAAGGAAGTCACAGTACATCCATAGCTGTAGCATCATAAACACTTACTTGAGATTAATTTTTACTGTAATTAATATTGATGTAATTAATATATGCTGTGAATGAATCTTATTATGAACTTACTCTGTCATTGTAGATACAACAAAATTGGACAGTGATGATGAGGATTCTGCTCCTGTTTTCTCATCGTCTTTTGCCCCAAAACAAACAGAGAAAATTCCAAGTAAAACAGTAGCTGCTAAAAAGGGTACGTATAGAATTGGCCTGGAAGCCAGTCCTTTTATTTGAAAGACATCATCTTCACCTTTGCATTGTCTCTTCAGTCTTCAAAGTGGGAACTGCTTTCATTTATTTTGAACTCCGTGAAATTCAGTAATAGGGTATGAACTTTCTCCAGCTCTTTAATAATATTGTTTCTTTCCACTGGCAACTCTGTAGTATCAGAACTTGATATCTTCCTGGTCTGGGGGTGGTGTTCAGCCCTCATTAGTTTAACTAATGGGAGGTTTTTAGCTTCAGAGGATAAGTAAAGTGCAGCATGACCCCAGGAGGTGTGGAATATCCCTTGGGTCAGTGGGAGGCAGCTGTCTGGACTGTCCCCTCACAACTCCTTGTGCACCCCCAGCTCCTCACTGGTGTGATGGTGTGAGAAGCAGAAAAGGCCTTGACTCTGTGTCAGCAGCAACAAAATATCCCTGCATTGTCAACAACTTTTCCAGCCCAAATACAAAACACAGTCCCATACCAGCTACAATGAAGAAAATTAATTCTGTCCCAGCATAGAAGGCTATCTCTTTTCCCTCTTGAAACAGAGGATGAGAGACTCTTCTCAGACTTCAGGGGTATAAATTCTTTCAGTTATTAGTCAGCTTTTAGAACTGTCACCTCGTAGCATTTTTCCCTGTGATACTGTGGCCTTTGTTTTTTAAAGCTTCTTTTGGCCAACTTGCAGCTAAACTTAATATATTAATTCTTCTGTAAAAAAAAGGTAGCTCAAGGAGAATGACCAGAAAGCAGCCAAGCAGCCAGTTACAGTAGTTAACTTACTCTCTTAAAAATGAGAAAAAAAAAAATCTTGTTTTCTATATTAGGCACCAGTGAACTGCAGCATCTTTTCGCTCTTTCCCCCATTTTCTCCCTATTTCTAATCTATTTCTTGATGCATTGTATCCACTCTAATGTGTTAACAGTTCAAATCAGTTAATGCCTTAATACTTCTCAAACACTTCCAGTTGTTGGTAGAGTTCTGTAGTACGGTAAATAAAGACTGTATACAGAAATAGCTGATCTCTAATAGCACAGTCTTTTATATTGAATTTCTGTACTGCAGCAAATGCAAGAGAGAACTCTGTATGCAGTAGCTAGGCATGGATGCAATTTAACATTCGGTCTTACTCCCTCTCTGTTTTTTGAGGGTCTGGATGTGGTGAGTTGTCATTAGTCTAACTTGAAACCTTAAAATACAGCTGTTACCTATTTCTGAGTTTCTGATTAACTGTACATACACAAAATAGGTATAAACAGCCTCTCAGAGAGTTAAGAGTTAAATTTTTGCCTTCAGAGTAGCCTTAGGGGCACTCTCCTTCTCAGTGCATGGCAGCATGACAGGTTGCTTTCACCAGTTTCCATCTCTTCTCTTCTTTTTTGTCCAGATCAGACATGACCTTTCATGATCACAACAAGACAATCCAGTGACAAGCCAGCAGGTTTATTAGTTCATTGGTCATCTTGGTACCATTTTCATAGTCTCTTTGATTCTAAGTCCATCTTCATGGACTTGGCAGCAGCCTCCTCAGAACCCATTTTCTGGTAATGTAGTATTCCACCCACTCTCCCTCACACTGGGAGTGTTTATTCTGTGTGGCTGAAACAATTGTTCAGGAGTTGTTTGATTTTCTGTGTCTTCAGACTCCGATCAATTTGGGATGAAATCTCTTGACCTCTGCGGTTCACTACAGAGGATCAAGAGACAGCTGAACTTTTCCATGACTATTTGAGCTTTCTGTGGTTTTTGGGCTTTATCGTAAAGCCTAAGGGAAATTTGAAAAGCAGCCTTACTTTCTATCAGCAGCTGGTCAGCTTGAACAGCCTTGAACAGCCCAGCTGCTGAGATTCTAGCAGTGACATGTACTCTTTACATCACCTGTGGGACTGATACCATACTTGGACTTCCCACTGAAAACTTGGGCTTCTTGAGAGCCTGTGTACATTGATTGTGCTGCACACTCTGTTTCCTGTCATGCTACCTAGTGGAGAGCTTGGCTGAGCTGGTTTGCCATCAAGTTGCTGTCAAGAGATCCTTCACACTTGTGCAGCCATTAAGGGTGTAAGTTAAAGTAGCAGATGAGAATCCCACTGTATTTAGTACAGAGGGAAGTCAGTGTTCTGGACACTATTCTTTTAGCCACCAGATAACAGCTAAGAGGTTTGCTGTCCTTTGGACAGGCTTCACTGGAGTTACCCAATAATATCAGGCTCTGTTTCCAGGGAAGAACAAAGCCAGTGTCTGTGGCAGTGTGTCGTACCTCCCTTTCTGCAGTTCAAGGCGTCATAACCAAAACGCTTGTGGGGACACTCTCTTGTTCTCCAAACGCATTCCCCTTGTGATCCCATAAAGGAAATTCAAGTTCTCAGAAACATCCACTTTCCTGGTATCTGGAGTGTTTGTACATGTATCTGAGGCATCTGTGCCTGATAGAGGATAGGTCAGGTGTGTATTTGAGATTTCTGCAAGACTCACTCATCTGTAAGCATATAGAACACATGATCTGGTGATCTTAAGGATCTTTTCTGACCTAAAAGGTTCCATGATTCTATCCCTTGACACCCACTGTGGGAACATTCCAATGACCATCTTTTAAAGACAGACAGATTAGTTATGTAGCACTGATTGAAATTCTCCAGGAAATGCAGAATGTTCCCTTCCTCTCCTTTCTGCATCTTCTGAAGTTCCTTTTCACTGAGATTGACAGAAAGTGATGTCACAGAGACAGAGGCACTGCCTCCCAAACTCCTGCAGTGATCCTGTGGAAAGCTGTCATGCAGTCATACCACCCTGAAGGCAAAAATGTCACAAGCAGCTGGATTTGTAAACACTGTAATGTGTCCAGACACGGTCAAAGTATCCAACCTGGAGGACTTCTGTTGCTGCTTTAGCTTCTAGCAACCTGTTCTGTACTCAAAACGATGAAACAGTATTCAGCCAAAGACACTGGAATTTACAGGGCGCACCAAATCCTTCTCAGAGCGGGACACGGGAAACCTACTGTTTATTCCACACAGTTCTAGCAAAAAGCTGAAGTATGTTTTCCCCAAGTGCAGAAATCACTCATCTTGTTTTAATGTCTGCCATTTGTGCTATAATTAGAGTATCTAGTACAATTTAAAATGTCCAACCAATATGTGAATTTATTTGGTATCTTTTAATTTCCAACAGCAAAACTAGATGCACCCCCTAAGCCTAAAAGAGCTCCCAAGGCCAAGAAGGTGGAAACTGTGAACTCTGATTCCGATTCAGAATTCGGCATTCCAAAGAAGACGGCAGCACCCAAAGGTAGGAGTCACACCTGGGCTCTCCGGACCATTTATTGTAAGAACCAAGCTGAGTTATGAGTGTATTGATCATGGGTAGATTACTCAGCCTTTCCTCTGAGAAATACAGTTTATTGACTTCTTGGCAAACAATGTGTGGACTTTTTATCTGACCTTCACTGTTGGGAATGCTGCACCCCTCACACAGCCTCTTCCATTCTGCTGGATACTATTCATTGTTTTTGATCTCAACTCTTTCCAAGTCAGTATAATTCTGGTAGTAATTGTAGTAGGTAGCACTTTCTGGGTTTTTAAGTCCATTTTTTGGTATCCCAGTTCTGAGTCCTCACAACACAGCAGAGCAAGCAGTGTAACTGGAAGAGTCTGTAAAGGATGCACCAGTGTTGATGGTTGAGGTTACAATTAAATTTACTAAATAGTAATGGTGAATTAGTGCTGTGTAATCAGTGCAGAAGGTGACCAAGGACTTGTAGTTCTTCAGCAGTATAGAAGTTATCTCATCTCAGGAAGTTTGTCCCGGTCTTGAACTGACAGCTTGAGCTGTCATGGTGACTGTGGAAGAAGTAGAAAAGATTTAAAACTGAGAAAATAAAAAATACTGTATTATGCTGCTATTGTGAAGAAGCTTGAGTAGTAAACTGGGTTTGAACTTAACATGTATACATGTTAAAGCAACTTCACTAGGGGGTTTTGATGAAGTCTAGAGTTTATTAAAAAGAAAAAACAAAACACCAACAAAAAAAACCAAAGTTAACTCATAATCTCTGACCTAGGCAAAGGCAGAGGGGCAAAGAAAAGGAAAGCATCTGGTTCAGAAAATGAAGGTGAATACAACCCTGGGAAGAAAACACCCAAGTCCACACCAAGCAAGGTCAGTTCCATCTGTGCTCTCTTCTCCTTGTAAAGACAACTCCATGGATTACTTTACATAAAAGTTAAGTTCTTGTAATAAGTTGCTGATATGGTGGTAATGGGGGCTGAGGTGTCATTAGCAATCAGATGCTAGAGAGTTTTTTTTTTCAATTCTGAATATTAAAATGGAAAATGTACAAAGCATCACTACTGATTTGTCTTTTCTCTTCTAAAGAAATCCAGGAAGGCTGCTTTTGACCAGGATTCTGATGTGGAAATCTTCCAGTCAGGCTTTGCCTCTGAAACTACCCCAAAGCCACGGACGGGCCGGGCTAGAAAAGAAGTGAAATATTTTGCAGAGTCTGATGAAGATGATGATTTTGATATGTTTAATTAAGTGCCCAAAGAGCACAAAAATGTTTTCCAACAAGTATCTTGTGTTGTCCTTTTGTCCCCTCTGTCGCAAACTTTTGTACATTTGACTTATTTTATGTGATAATGTAATTGATGGTTTTTATTATTGTGTGTAGGCATTTTAACATTTTGTTCTTACACCTACAGTTTTATGCTCTTTTTTACTCATTGAAATGTCATGTATTTGTCTGACTGGCTTGTAGAGATGTTCTAGACAGCTGTGCTAAAGCACATTTTAATTGTCATGGTTGCAAACAGCAAACCTGCTTTTTGAAATGAAGTTTAAACATTAAAAAATGGAAAACTACTGTGTGTGTGTGTGTGAAATGTGGGCTACAGCGACTGCTTCTACACAATTTTTAAAATAAATATATTTTATTCTTTGCCAGGAGACTCCATGGAAAAAGGTAAACAGTATATGAACATAGAAAGCATTGTTAAACAATCTCAATGTACAAACAGAGCCAGTGAAAGTACATCACAGACTTGCTAGAATATATAAAAAAAAAAAAAATTCCACTAGTGCTTTAAATGAAACCTAAGAAACTGACACTTTAAATCTGTTAACCATTCTACCACAGTTTTCACTCTGCTTCATGGTGATTTAACAAGGCCAAGAAGGCAGATTCTCTCCTTGTGTTTCTGGAAGTCCTAGAAGTACTTCCCTAGCACCTGGAAGGCTGGAAAGCCCAGCTGATTCCTGGCAGTTGATTCTTAAGGAAATACCCTAGACTCAGCGATTCAAAAGCTGTAGGTGAGCCTGCTGGTTATCATCCCATGAAGTTTCCCTAATGGCTTGTGAACAAGTAAACAAAAACATGGTAACACTGAAGTGTTTCTGCCTTGGCGGCTATAGCATTGCTGTCGAAATGGAGCTAGGTCACCAGCCAGCTAAGAAACCATTCTTAAAACTTTTAAGTGACATTAACAGTGGAACAAATGACATCTGAATAACTGATCTGGCAGTTAATGCTGATACCGATACCTCTTCTGCAGGGGCAGTGATGTTTTGTATGCTTTTTACAGGGAAGGAGATGTAAACTGAGGGCAGCAAGGACAAGCTTTCATATTTCAACTAAATCAGACGGTCCTTTCAACTTCCTTCTCTGGATGTGTACAGTAGTCCATGTCCTGTGGTTGGTATCTTGATCGTTTTAGGTATGAGAGACAAAAGGAAAGCACCAAACATCCAGTATGGAGAGTACAGCCATACATTTGTATGTACAAAGTCATCAGAAATGCAACCAGAATTTGAAGACTGAGATCTGTCTTGTCACCATGCAATATTAAGTGTTCAGAGAAGAAAACAGAAGCTTAACTATTTTTTTTTGCATGAAATGGCTGATTTAGAGTTTCAAAAGTTTGCATTTTCTAGTTTTAAGAGTTTAAACAGCAAGGAGTATATATCGATACATATGAAAATTTCTTGGTCCTTGTTGAGTTTATCTATATATATATATATACATATATAGATATACATTAAGTCCAGAAACTAAGCAGCAGTAAAAATGTTTTTCTTGCTTTTCATCCCTGTAGATAAGGTATTAGGAATGTCTGAAGTAGCTGGAAAATGTCTTATTCCACCATAGGGGATTGACTGACACTGCTGTTATCCACTGAACTAGGTGAGATACTGGGACTGTGTTCTGCAGTATTTCCGTTTGAGGTTGGTGTCAGTGGTTCATGTCCTTCAGAGTTCTCCAACATTTCCTGAATAAGAGGTGGCATGGATCCAGGAATTTCCATTTTCAATGTAATGACACGTTCTGCACCTTTAAAAAGAAAACACAAAATCCTTCCCATGAGCATGATTCATACAATTTCCTTTTTGTCAGCATTACAGAAGTAATTTCAGGATGTATTTTGTTAATAGATTCGGTGTCTCCTTCTAGACTTCTTGCACACACAAAGGTGTGTGAGTGAACTGCTTCACGCAGTTCAAGAAGAGGGGGTTAGGTTTGAATTAATTTGTTAAGGAGCACTCACCTATGACATAGCAACCGATATTTCAATACAGGTAAATTGGATGAGCTGCCTATTTTTAAAGAAGGACCCAAAATGACATTAAACAATACTGAAAAATTAAATTAGATGTCTTAATAAACTGGTATAAACATTCAATCTTTATTCTGTACTGGATCTGCAAAGAATGACAAAAATTCTGTCTGTGTTAAATAGGTGAGGTGAATCCTGCAAGACAGCTGCAGTGATCTAAGTCAAAATGTTTCCTTCCCATAGAGAAAACTGCAATAAGACATGGAATTTAACACACAATTACTTTAGAAAAGAGCACATTCTGGGAGCCAACAACAACCAGTTTATGGAGGAAAAAAAGCCCAACACAAAGTCGTGGGGTGTGGTCAGCAGGCAGGGACACAGCGCAGCATGGACACAGCAGCCAAGGCCCTGCCAGACACTAGGCAAGCAGCACTGAGGGAACCAAAAAGTGCCCCATAAAGTGCATTATGGCCATAAACCTCAGCACTCCTGTTGTTCAGGACTCCTGATCATCTCAGAATTGGAGTCCAAAGGAAGAGGAACCTGTGTTTTTTAAACAACAAGAACCACCAAAAAACCCCACAAAAAACCCAAAAAACAACAACAAAAAAACCCCAGCGAAAATAGTTTGGTTATCAAAGACCCATTCCAGAAGAGTGATCCTTTTGAAATACTATGCTTATCCATGCTGCTGCAGTGGACGTGCTGGAGAGAGCATTACTCACTCCAGGCTGGAAGGCAGCATTTAAGTGTTTATGCCTTACATGAGGAGTATCAAAAAAATCATGTACAAATGCAATGATTGACTTTCCAAGTGAATGCTGATTTAAAGGCTCTTAAATAACTGCAATAGGAGAGATAATAATGCAGAATGATGCTGAGAGCTTCTCTGAAAACCAACTATTGTCAGAACTGTGCTGATGAACTCAATTTGGCCGTGTAAAACACCTGCTTTCCACTGTAATGTCTGGTGCAGTGAAGTGTTTGTGTGGTCATTCAGTGCAGAGCCAGAGAAATTTTTCAGGTTTTGCAAACTTCCAATTTAATCAGGGGATAAGAGAAACTCAGAAGATGAGAAGAACTCAGAACTGTCTTGCTTCAGTCCCACAAATGCTTCGCCCTTTAGTTACAATACCTCTAATGCCAGAGGAGACACTCTCGGTGTTTCAGAGTCATGCTTTCTTTGGTGTTTGTTTTCAGAGATCAGGTACCATCCAAAGTCATTAATGTCTAATGTACATCTTTTCAAATGAAACTCAAGACATCCCCACCCCTCCAGGACATCACCATCCTTTGGTATGATTTAGTTCTACTATGAAACATTAATGATATAATTGAAGTTAAATACTTATGTCAGAATGAAAAGAAGCCTTTCTTGTAAATTGAATAAAAGGAGTTACGTTCTTGAGGAGCGGGAAGGCTCTGGTAAAGAAGGATGGAAGTGTAAATGGATTTCCCACGGGCACAAACAGTGGAACAAAAGGGCTCCCCTAAATGCTTTTATAGCTCAATATTGCTCTTAAGTTTATTTTGTAGATTCAGTTGGATGGAGCTTGTTTTACTTAAGGGTAAACTGCAAGCTTTAGATAACCTGGTAAGTGGTTCCTTTTTAGGATTCTTTTGCTTCCAGCTCTGGTGTTTCCCTTCCAAGTTACTTCTTTTGGTTCTAATCAATCCAATTAAATTGCTCACTTCTTTTTACAAATATAGCTATAACTTAATCTTTTAACTTGGATTTATTTTGTTTGAAGTGGAGCAGTTAAGGCTGAAATTTAAAACAATGTGTATTTAGTTGAGTGAATTAATTACTGGGTGTTTTTCCCCCTGAGTCTTCCCCCAAACCATGTCAAATAAAATCGGTAATCTTCCCAAAAGCACAGATCCAACCTACACAGGTACCTGTACACACAAGCTTGTGTGCCTGCTTATCTATCAGGGGTAGCAAATCCGTTGCTGAGTAAGCAGAGTAAGAAAGAAACTGCATCAACCACTGTAAGAATAATTACTGTTGCACTTTAGACTCTCTGTTTTCAGACCGGTACGCTGGGCAACCTGCTCTGATCAAATGAAAGCATTCAGCTACACCTGTGTTCTAGAGAATGTGTGACAGTGCTTAGACTATGAATTGCAGCGGATCAATCCGGCACATACAAGACTGCATAAAATGTTAAAACTGATCCGTGTTTAGGTATGGTTAGTTTGGATTAGAGGGGCTGAATCTCCAGAATGCTGGATCAAATCAGTTTTAAATCTCCAGTACCTCAAACTACAGTTTAGGGGAATTTTGGTTGCACAAGTGTTGTCTGCTCTGTAACCAGACTGTTTTTTAAAAGCCATTGGTGATACAAAGCACATGTTTATCTGAACCCCCTTGTAAACATTAACAAAGGTTTTATCTTGTCATAAAATGACTAACAAAGACCTCATGCTAATGATTTGCTAAGCCACTTGCACCTACATCTTTTTCACTATCAGTTGCATGGAGAATGGAGCACCATGCATGTTTAAACCAAAACCAATTTCAAGGCAGGAATTACACAAAGAAGCTGGGAAGAATAAAGTCACAAGGACCTTTCTTAGATGTGTTAAAAATATAACAACCCAGGTGTCTAGGCCAGTTCCTCTGAAATGCAACTCTGCCACTCCTGCTGTTATTGGGAGAAATTGTACCTTTTGCACTGATGCTACGAAGATCCGTGATTTTCATTAAGATCTTTGGGAACATATGAGGCTTGTTGGGTCGTCTCTTTCGGATATAAATTTTCAGTGCTTCAAGCAAAGGTTCCTGAAGCTTATCCACTTTCATTGGTTCTTCAAGGTCCTGGCGATCTGTAGAAAGTTATCATATCACTCATATGATTTTAAATATATATTTTTTTTTAATGAACTCCAAAACACAGAATCTCCTTCATGTTCTTGATTAGAACTCCATGAATTTCGTTCTCTGCTAAACAATGCACACTCTGTAATGAGCATTCTGTAGGAAGAGGATAAACCGTAGCTTTCTGAAACTTGGATTAATTTTTTTTCCTTGGTGACTGCAAAGGTTTGTCATGTCAAGAATTACCAGTTTTCTCTTGTGTCTCCCTCTCCAAGGAGAAAACACCTTGCGGCAAACAATATTTTGGAATTAATTTTATATGTGTCACTGATAGGCTACCCAGGTACATAGAGGTTACAGCTATTTTTTGTTACCACTACTACAGTAAAGTGACTTACCATCAGGAATCAGCAGATGGCACTGCTGACTTGAGTGACAACAAATGCCACCCCTCTGCACCAGGGCACACTAGTCACATACCTGTGACATCTAGGAGCCTATCAATGCTTTTAATGGGTTAGAGTTAGAGACACATAAAATCGGAATGATTTTGTACTAAAGGGCCACTGCCAACAAATACTGACTCTTGTGTTTTGAACACTCACTTGGTAGTTTGTGTTTCAACAAAATGGCCCAGCTAAACAAGGTATGTTTCTGTCGCTAATTCAGATTTTGCCAAGGAGGAGAGAGACCAAGTGATTAAACCAACAGAAATTTACAGATGATTTTGGAAATTCTCTGAGACTTCACTTTTTGTATTTTAAGCCTATGATTTTAATTGACAATCACCCTTTCAAGTTCCCTTCAGCCCCAGTTTGGAAGTATAACCTGCTTTTTTGCTAAAAAAAGTTATCACCAATGGCTTCCATGTGCTTGAAACCAGTGCAGATGCACACAATTACATTTGTGAGTAAAAACTGTGTAATTGGGCATCTTGCTGTAAGAAAGCTCATTCATGCAGGTACTCATACACTGCTTAGGAAAAACTGCTTAGTAGCAGGACCTGATCTCCAGAGGTCTATTTCAACTCCAGCCGTTGTGTGAGGAATCTCAATGCCCTTTGTCAGGCAAACAATAGGACTGGTTGTTTGGCAGTATTATTCCAGTAATTTTTTCAAATTAATAATAAAACCAGTAACTATCAATCACCAGTGGAAAACAAACCTTTAGCATTAAGTAGCTTATATAATACATATAATAATGTTACAAATACATACATATATATATATATATATATAAAATATACTCGAGTAAAGGAAAGCAAAACAAGTAAAACATAAATGAAGACATTATCATGTCTGTCCTTTAGAAATGCATTAGAGTTCATGCTGTACGATACCTCCACAGATTAGGCAGATGGCACTAAGGAGACCTGTTTCTGTATCATCCATTTCCAAAGGCAGGAGCTGGTTGGCAAATGTGAACACGAGATCAGTCAGCGGGCCAAATCCGGCGTTGTGCATCTGAGTTCGGTTTAGGGTAAGGCCATCTGAAAAGGTCATGGTGTCTTGTTCTGGTGTGTATCTTGTGCAAATTCTAAGGATCTATGGAAAAAAAAGAAAAATGGAATCTCTCCATGAGAGGTTTGTTGCATTTTCTTGGCACAGGGAATGATTCTGTGGAACTTAGGTACTTGGCCATATCAGAACAATCTGAAAACAAACTCCAGTTTGTGCACTAGCAGCACAAAACATCTCAGGTACAACATAAATACACTCTATTGACTGTGTATTCCTTGTAACGCAAATCTAAGAACAGAAATTTCCCCCTGGTTATGGAATAAGCAAAACTTTGGAGCAACTCTCACCACTCAGGTCACCAACATCACAGCGATATCCACAAAAATACGTCTTTCATTAGTCTGCCACTCGCACCTAACTATAAAATGTGATTGATCTGATGAGCTGCTGATCTGATCCAGCAAGATCCTGAATGCATCTCACCTCTTCGAACAAAGGGTTCATTTTTACATGTCAGCACTTCTCTGGCTTGCATCTTTGACAAGGACAATGTTGGTCTGACGAGGCTGAAACCTTGTGGGAGTGAGTGTGGACAGCTGTGAGTTCCTGAAGAGACAGAATTTTGGGCTGCCTTCCCCTCTTCTGTGAGAGCAGATAGGCAAACACTGCTATGGGGACAAAGCCCTCCATCGACCTAGCAGCTGCAGGTCGGGTCTCCTTGGAGCACTGCTCTCTTTGTCAGCCTGGGAGTTCGCACCCAGCGGAACACCAAACTTTGCACCTCCAAATGGCAGCACACACGACTACCGGCAGCCTGGCCAGTGGTCTGAGGAGCTGGCTCAGCTTTTCTTCTTTGACGGGGGTCATTACTTCTGTGTGCTGTAACGCCAGACCTCCTCACCAGCCTGTTGGCTCCCAGCCTTCCTGCAGGCTCTGGCGCTTCCCCCTGCGGGGCCCCAGCAGTGGCAGACCCTGCCTGCCTGGTGCAAAGCTGCTGACGGTGCCGCTCATTCCTGTGCACGCCCAGGCAGTGTTGGCTTTGGCAAGTTCGCTTGTATGCCGACAGCCACCCAGTGCTGACCCCAGATGAAAGAGCCTTCGAGGGGAGGATGGGGATTCACACCTCTAACTGGACACGGAGGAATGCAAAACACATGAATAAAACACCGAGGATGCTCTGCATTTTGTTAGTAAATGCCTCTGGGGTAAGGGCAGCGTGAAGAGCACTGTCACAGTGGAGGTGGCAGCACGGCCAGAGAGGGAGTACGTGTGTGTGTGTGTGTGAACGCCTCTTGGAGCACACCCAGGATGTGTCCCATGATAGACTCTTTGTGGCACGGGATCATTTGTACAGCTGCAATTAATGAGCACAGCCTTAAGGACCAAATAAAAGAGACGTCCATCACGCTGACATATTTCTGTTACATATATCAATGTCTAATGTTTAAAATAATCAGAAGTGGGAGAGGGCTTATGCCTAAACTAAACTGAACTAAAACCCTGCCGAAGTCAGGCTGATTAGCTGGGCTAAGACTACAGCTGTGTTTTTTCAGGGCTTGACTGTATTTTTTTCCCATCCTACTTGGTTTTAAAGATACAATAAGAAAGATTTACATGAATGTATGAGAGCACTGGGAGAATTTAATTACTCCTATAGCTGCTGAGGCTCTGAGTCAGAGGCCACAGCACATGGCAGCTGACCAGCCTGGGCTTGGCTCTTCCACTTTCATCTCTGCCTGGCAACACTGCTCCAAACAAGCAGGGAGGAGAATGAGGAGAACACAGTCTGTAAGACACTTATTGGGAAGCTTTTATTTCTCTTCTTCAGTTCCTTAGTAAGAAAATAGGGTGTATTTCTGGAGATGGATCTTCAACTACTTTTTATCTCAGCAATAATCTTATCTCACATTCCGGGTATACACTGAAGCACTTTGTGTGGCTGAGCAGGCATATTTGACATTGTTGCCTTACCCCTGAATTAAAGTAAGTTCTTGAAATTACTTAAATCAATGACTAAGAGAGACACAAATACAAACACACAGCACATTAATTCCTCAGTGACTACAAATTCTCCATAATACATGTCATCTTAAAAAGCTGCTGGTTGCTAGGTTTTATGTAGTAGCCAATGTGTTGTTCAGGATCATTACAAAAAAATTAACATTATAAAGCACAGCACCCTGTCAGTAAGAGGCAGCATCTTGGAACTGCCAGTAACCACTGGCCATGCTCTCCCCTGAAGTTCACGGTGGGTTGCTCTTTTAAATCATTAAAAGATTATACAGAAGGGAGAATATCTGGTGTTCAAGAAAACAAAGGTTCGAAAGCTACATATCCACTGTGACACCCAAGAGCTGCTTGGTTCACTTCTCTGATGGAATGCAAGAGGAACTGGAGTGCAGCTCTTCCCACCTGAGGCCTGTACAGACATTAGCTGCCTGCCAGTAAGGGTTCATGGCTGAAGAAGTTCAGGTATCAAACTTTGGGAGGAACAAGGCTCTGAACTTCTTACCTGGTACTGCTTTTCCCTTAGCTCAGCCAGGGAGAAAGGCAGGCCCTTTGACTTCAGTGCTATTTCAATTGGTAAGCCTTAGCAAGGACAGTTCCTCCCTCCACAGCCTCAGGACTCCCTTCCCAACAAATGAGCAGAACAGGATTGGGAGCTTAATTGGGCGATGCTGTGGCAGCTTCCCCAGCAGCTGCCCAAGCAGGGCTGGCAGATATGGATCCCCTAGATCCTGCCTCAGAGGACAGGTCTGGACACTGGCTGCCACAGAGGGACTGAGGTGCCCTGGAGTGATCCTCTCCAACAGCCCAGAGGCTAAACACACACCTGCCACCATACACCAGGCCACTGGCTGCCTCGCAGCAAAGCCCCCTGTGCTTGTTCCCCAGTGCCACAAGCCCCACTGTGTTTGGGGGTGCATGCTAGGAGAGCTCAGCAAAGAGACCTCCAGGGCTAATGCAGAGGAAGAAATTCCAGGCTGGATCCTCATCAGGAACAAATCTGAGATGAGGCTACTCAGCCTCATGCCAGCCCCTGTGCGCATGCACAGAAAGGGACCTGCAGGGGGCCTGCAAAATTTATAATTAAAACATGAAGTTGTGTAGGATTTAGCTACTTCCAGGCTCAGCGAGTAGGACAGGTTTTTGTTAAAGGCAGCCTGCAGGCCCTCGTACCCCAGGTGTTGCACCAGCCATCAACTGCGGGAGCCTGCAGCGGCTCCGCTGGGCACTGGCACAGCTGAAGATCAACTATGTGTTTTCAGCAATGCGCTTAGCTTGACTGCAGCAATCAGGTCTCAGGTTTCATCTGCATTCCTTTGACATTATCCCACGACACGTTGTTATTAAACTCCAAGACAGATCATTTGAAATGGCGTTTTTCTTTTTAATTTCTGTCCTTCATCAAGATCTGTGAAACGCTAGGGATATTGCTGATCGTTGCTAAACTGTTCTTGGGCAAATTTCCAGTGTCAAAGTAAAGCTGATTTCAGGCTCATATTCACTGAAGAACATATGGGAAACATCAGCACTTTAAAATAAGAAATCACGGTATCTTTCTCCATTTTAAACTGAACTCCTGATGTCCTCAGTGTTGTTTAGATTTTGCAACCAAGCCAAGTGTTTTAGTTGTCACTCTGCTCTTAAATGCCACTTGCAGCCATAAATACGTTTTTTCCTCATTATTAAAGGACCCTTTGTTTTAAGGAATATTTAGACATTAAAGCATTAGGGATTCTTACGAGCCCATCATAAAGTGCAAAGCAAAAATCCTATCAGAGGCACAAAACCAAAGTCAGCCAGAAAGCTGCATTTATAACATGGTTGCTACCACAGAATTGTTAGTCATTTTAAACAGACTAGGTAGGGCAAGCTGGGCCTATTTTTTAAGAAATCCTGTTGTTAGACACTACCTGCCTCAGCTGGCTGGGACAGTTCCTTGACAGGAGAAACCCAGGCAGGTGACTCTGAAGCAGTAATGCCCCATTGGCTCTGCCAAACCCCATCAGCACAGGGTGTTCTGCACACAAATTCCTGCCTGGCATTAACGCACAGGGGCTTACAACAGAAAGCAAAAATTACATCATTAAGGATTAGCATTCAAGGACTTCTCAGGTTTTTATCCACTGAATTTAAAACAGACTGGACTCTGGATTCTTTCCACATTTGTCTTGCCAAAGCTCAGCAAGGCTGGGGATGCTTGGCCATTGCTGGGTCAGTGTACCGGCAGACAGAAGCACTCACTTTTACAAGGGTTATTGGCTGAATTTTAGTAATATTTATATCTAAAACTTTTGGCACCAGGCAAGATATAAATTCCACGCTCCTCAGCTGGCACCTCGAGCTGCCTCAGGAGACTTGATGTTTTTGATGTTTTTCCCCCTCGCAGAGTTAGTGTTTGTTTGTACATAAAACAATTCTTTGGCCCATACCCATTGGAGTTTACTGAGCTCCTGGCACCATTTCTTTTATCAGCCTGTTTAAGAGGGGCTTAAGCAGCCAGAGGAACCAATTGAGCAGAGATCTTGGCAGGGGTCTATAAATGCCTAAGACTCTCCATAGCTGTTGCTAAAGGGCAGGCAGGTAGTGAAGCCAGGGTCTTGCTGGCAGGGAAGCCTGGCCACCCTACCTGGGAGCCCCACACTGCTCCTCCTGCATGCTGTGGCTCTGGGAACATGTCCAGGGCACGGCAGAGAAGCAGGACCATGAGGACACGCTGCTGAGGCTCATGGCCTGGCTCAGCAGGGCTCACCCAGCTCCCACTGGGTGCTTGGTGCAGCAGGAGGGGCAACAGCGCTTGCTCTGCATTTCAAGGCACAACAAAATGAAAGGTTTGAAACATATTATAACTAGGACAACTGGCTTGTTGGGGAGCGGGGAGAATATGTGCTATTAAAACTGCTCCAATACTGACGTTCTGCTTAAATAAAGGTAGAGAGCAGCACTGCAATTCCAATTATGTGCAGGTGATGCAGGTTTAATGGATACAGCATTTCACAGGCAGCACGCGCACTATGCATTACCGTGTCATGGTAATTATCTCATTTTCTTTTTAAGCAGCACATAAAATAGTCACATAAAGTTTGTGTAAATGTCACACAGGAAAGTTAGGACTATTTGCCGTGCCATATCTGTTCCTGGGTTTGGAAAAACCTCGGCTCCTCCCAGCTGCAGGCTCCTATGTCACTTGCTATGCCCTGCTCGCTTGGATGTGTCACCTTCTCTGGCTTTGTGAAAAATAAAAAAACAGAGTGAGCAGGTGATCTGGAATGACAGGCCTCAATAAAGCTTATAACTAGAGCTTGAAGGTTGCCAATGGCCACAAAGTAGAAGTGGTGAATTGTATTAAAGAATAAACTTTTCTATCCATCAATTAGTTGAAATAAAGTCACTATTTGCCACCTGCTTCATTCTCTCTTTCTAATCTGGCAACTAGGTTTTTATTTAATTGCTTTGATCAAAATGTCTTTATCAAGGCACTTCAGATAAAACCCCTTCCAGAAAGGGTCCCCTCAATTTTTGAGCCAGTGTTGGCAACAGCAGCACTGAGTGGAGCTGCTGCAGGGACCCTGTGCAACAGGGGCTGTGTGTGTTCCCAGGGCAAGCTCCCACTGCCCATCCTAACAGAGATCACCAGGCACTCACAGGATTACAGAATTAGGGTATTTGTTATCCAGCAGCTATGGAGCCAGGACATGGCACAAACAAACAGGGTGGCAGCTTAAGGGCTGAAGTTTTAGGGGTAAAAAGTTTGGATGTGCAGGTTTTTGCCATATCCTGCCTCTTCCCCACCTTTTTCATGTAGTTTCTGTATTAACTATTTGTTACAGGTTACAGCAGCACAGCACAAAGCAGTTCCCATCCCCTACTGCTGGCAGAACACACTCGAGGCAATGCTGCAGTTTTTTGATCACCATCTGCCTCTTGTGTAAGGGGAACATAACAGAATCAGATCAGGACAGAGCTGGTGATGACAGGCGTGCAATCGGTAACGAATGGCCCTGCCCCACGGAGGGACACTCTCAGTAACAATGAGATGGCTGAGCCTGAATGAGTGCCTGGATTAAGGGAACAACAAGAGGTGACTCTCAAGCATGGCAGGGCAACCTCAACCTTATTTTTTCTATAGGCCAAAGAATGATACCCCTTCCCCTCTCCTACCCCTCTTCCTCCTTCATCAATATCCTCTTGATGCGATTCTTCCAAACAGCTTTTGACAAAACAAGAGGAAAAGGTCACAGCAGTTAACGTCCTCCCCAACATGATCCTGTTTGAAGCAATGCACTTTTAGAAATTCCAAGATTAATTACTTCAGCTTCCCTAGTTTAAACTCCTGTGTCATGACAAAAAACAATATCTGCAGTAGCCATCCTACAGTGTGCTTCTAGACTGGCCATGCTTGGCTCAATGAGCACCTGAAGGTTTGTGCTCAGAATGAAACATTTTAAATATGTTTACATTGAACATACTGTTTTACTGCAAGTTATTGCTGCAACCAATAATACGAAGCATATTTGCCACTAAAAGCCTGAAGACCTCTAAGGTCTAGATAAAGAAATGCTGAGATCCCAGAGGGCTCCTCTGAAGGTCAGCATGACAGAAACAACCGGAGACAAAGGGAGGGAAGACAGCTTGCTTTGACATAGTGGCAAGGCAAGGTCTGGAGAAAAACTCCCAGCCCACCTGCACAGTTCCCTACTGCAGGTTGTATGTTTGTCTATTTAAAATTAAATTACATTTAACTAAAATCTGTACAGAGACCATTACATCAGCCACTCCCACAGATCCCTGCAGCACTGGAGAAAGCAGAGAAATATGGGTGCCAGAGGCTTGCACCTGACAAGCTCCAGGCACACCAGCTTCCCCTCTAAGACCAGAGAAACTCTAATTCCGAAGACTTGTGTCTTGTTCCCTAAATTCCACCATGACCACAGGTACTGCACGTTCCTAAACCATTATACAGTGGACTGACTCTCTAGGAATCCTTTATGCATAGGACTATGCAGAGGAAGAAAAAGGATGAAGGAGGAGGAAAGGAGAAACAGGTCTCTCTTCAATGTTAACAGTAAAAGAAAATTTTCCGAAGTTACACATGCCACAATATCAAAATGAGCCCTTTTTATTGAAACCCACTAAGTGTAGGGACTTATTTTGAGAAGTATGCTCATCCCCCAAAACACACCTCTGTAGGTGTGCTGGAGTCATCTTCTGACCACACCAGACTACCCAGTAAGTTCAATTTTACAACAATAAAGTAGGGCCATATTTCACCCCCCTCTTCCTGTCAATTACAGTAAAAAAGGAGAACAGAAAATGCATTAGTAGGAGAACAATGATGTTAAAAATACATACCAGTATATCCAGGCAGGCTGCTTTGAGTAGAGTTATTTGGTCTGCAATGGTCAAACTTGTAAAGCCTGGCAATCGCTTTGCAAATTCCACTATTTTAATAATGCACTTTGTTGCAAGTTCACTGAATTTGTCCCAAAGCCCAAGGTCCAGTCGAACCCGATGATCTGCGCTGGAGTTCTGGAAAGACAGACAGAAGGCACCATAAATCAACAACGTCCCTTTCAGTGAACGGTTTTCAAGGGAAAGAAACAACAACCACGTTTTCCTTCCAGAAGTACTTTCTATTAACATTCCAGGCATTTTCTGCAGCTTGCTGTTGGGATGATGCTGGTTTTAAACTTGGATTAATTGCCTGAAAATTCCTTGGATACTTCTCTGTTACTTACGATTGCAGAGGCCATCTGTACAAGGAATACAAATGAACTTAAACATTTCCAAATGCCACCATCATTATTCTTCCTCGCCATAATATAATAAGCACATTGAGAAAGACAATTTACAGTTGTACCCCAGAAAATATAAATGAACAGTGGAACAAGAATATTGGGTCCTCCTCTGGAAAAAGCAGCACAATATTTGGAACATAGTTTCACATACTTAAGGTCTTAGAAAATTAGTTCTGCTTAATTTCTCTGCTCTGTGGCTCTGCCACTGCTTTTTAAAACTGCAGTCTCCTATGATGTACAGAGCATTTATTTACATGAAGTTAAGGAAAATCCCATGTGCCTTGATGAATGCTACGTGTTCATTTGATGATGCAACCAACATACACCCCCACTGTTGGAACTGTGACAAGGATTCTGGTGGGATCTTTCAGGGACTCCTTACAATATATACACCTATCTCAATCCAAATGTCCATCATTTTCTACAGTACATAGGAAACTTGTGTTAAGTTTGTGATCAAACTCACTTTTCCATACATTTGGAACAACCTGTTAACCCTTGAAAAAGCTGAACATATCAGCCAATAATGGTCTGACTCAAAATCTGCTGTGACCCATTTGATGCCAGCCCACCAATACTGGGTGTCATGAGAAGACCTGGTGAGTCCATTCCAATCCACCCAGGATTCCTGTAGAGTGACAAGAAACAAGTAATGATAGAGTTCTGAAATACCCAAATCTCCTCTCCTTCTGCCCTCAGATGCAGTGTAGTGCCAGCATTTGATCAAATGCTATTTAGGATGCAGCCAGTGTTATGGTGTCCCCCAATACCCTATTTCATAAGCCACCAAGTTTAGTGTGCATTGCAGCTGCCTTCAGCATCTGGGGATCTCCAATGCAGGAGGATTTTTACCTATAAAAGTATGCTCAGGCAGTGGCTTTCTCCCTAGCTGCAGAGCAAGCCCATGTGATCAGCTGCCTCAGTCTCAGCTGGTTGAAGTTAAAATGTTAAATTAACTTTAAAATTAAAGTTAAATGAGCAAAGTCTCAATCTAAAAGTCTAACAGACATGGCAGATTAAATAGCCATCAAAAAGCATTCAAATTACACAGATCACACTTCCTTGGAGGAAACATTTCCAATGTGACTGCCACCACCACTGTGGATGGTCAGGACATCTGCCTCCTAGAAAACCAGGGCTGGAAGAGGTTGGTGAGGAAAAGTGGAGTGAGTTCAGCTTGGCTGTGATGCTCTGGACCCCATCCTGGTGCTGCCTTCACAAGACACTACCACCATCAGTCATGAAGAGGAAAGTCCTGACGTGTCCCCAGGGCACCGTCAGCCTGACATTCACCCTCACTTGGAACAGTGTGGAGATTTGAGCCAGGAATATTTACATTAGGGCTCTAATTGCAAAAAATAAACACTAACCGCGCTGAGCAGTCTGAAGGAGCATGCACGTTCTTTCCTGCTACTCCTTTCTTTAGGGGATAATTGATTAATTTCATCATTTCTATTTGAATTTTTATTCTGGGAATTTCCTCTATTTTGTTTTGGGTTTTTTTAAATGACAGAAGCAAGATAGAAGAAAATGTCTTTATAATGCTAAACCTAAAGGATTGCCTTCAAAATGGTCCAAAACTAATGAGTTAACAGTCATTGTAATGCCCTTTGAAACATTTCTTTTGGCTACTGGAGTATGCATCCTTCAGATTTATTTTATTTCATCCTCAAGGATCTTGGTGAAATACAGTACATTGGAGGAAAAATAAGATCAAGATGTGCAGTCATTCAGGCTGTAATTAAATTTAATAGGCAGTTTATCCAGTTCATAGAAAGATGGCATAGCAGAGAGCTACACAAAGCAGAGTCTAAAGCAGGAAATCATTTTACAATAGGGTATCCATCTGGAAAAAAAGACGTTGCATGAAACCAGCAAGTGTGAACGAAATCTTCATCAGTATCATATGAGGTTACTTTATCACGCTGCAGCGCCAGCAACGCAAAGTTTGACGTGTCTTCTATCAGGAGTAATGCACGGCCGTTGTAGCAAATGTAAATCTAACTTTCTATTATGCAAACTGAAGAGAAGGAGCAGTTAATAAAATACAAAATAACCGGGTGTTTTATTATGCCAGGTGCCAGATCTCTCAGCTTTGGAGCTAATGTGGTTTTACAAGTTATCTTTGAGATGCTACATTCTATCTGTTTTAACATTCTATCTGTTAATGAGTGTCAACACAAGTGTCACAGGAAAAAGAGCTGGATTTTTAGCAGCATTTCTCCGTATTTAAAAAACAAAACTGACTCGATATCAATGTATTGGTTGAACAATTAAACATGGGGTTAAAACAATGTACAATAGAAACAAAAACTCTGAATAAATTTGCCTGGAGATCTCCTCTATCCATGCTGTGAAAAAGATGCAGACGCTCTGACTTTTCCTGAATATTTTAATGAAGTGGGTTTTTGAGTGTCTTTTCCAGGAGCAGTCTCACATGTTTTTCAGGCCTATGTACCAGTGCACATATGGTGGAACAATACTGTAATACACCCTAGTGGCATCTTTATCAGTGGAAAAGCCCAACCTTGCTATGAAATCCAATTAAACGGCCATTTTTGCCACATAAATTGATCCCATTTTTTCCATCATTTTTGTTTTTTCATTGCAGGCTGCTCTGTCTCCACATTAACAATACGGGATGAGGTACTCGTAGAAACATACACAGCAGCAGAATCCCTTCTGTCTTTAAAATCCACTTTACAAAGGAAACAAGGCTCACAGGGGCACTCTGCCCTAATCAGGAACACTCGTGATGCCTCTTTAGTAAAAGCAGCAATGCACTCCAGCTCTGATGATTTCACTGAGCACCACAGCACATGTCCCTGCTCAGTCCCAGTATCAGGAGATACACACATATTGTACAAATACATATAAATATATTCCTGTGCAATGGCACAGAACAATAGCTGTGTAACTTCTAAGCCCAGTGCTTACAAAGAACAAAATGTTGTCAAGATGTGGAACCTCTTCACTTCCAGCTAGCCAAGAGCAACCCAGGAGAATCTGCAGCAAGGGTCTGCAAAGCCCAAATTGTTTTCTGTTTTATCCTCCCTTTATCACAAGGCTGGATGTAACACAGCTGTAGACTTACAAATAATACCACTCTCAAGGGACAAGCAGTATAGTTACACTCAATTATACTATAAAGTATGACATCTCCAGAGAAATTACTCAAGCACTCTCTCTTACCTGGATGACAGTAATAAAACAGATCTGTTTATGATGGACTTTTAGAATCCATTATATTTAAACAGCTTGCTGATTCTCATCATTGGTAGAACTGTACTTGTCACTGCTCACCAAATGCAACTGCTAAGTCAAATGACCCAGGGAATTTAATACAAGTGCTATTTTCCCATTATTTTATGCAGACTTTTATTAACTATGCAAAGTATGGAGCCACTTTTTAAAGAGCAAATGGATATAAAAGAAGGTAATTGAAAATGCTCCTCCAAAACAGTTTTTAACAGGCGAAAACACACAATGGGGGCAGGGGGGCAGAAATCACCATGTTACCTTTCCCTCTGGGAAATGCAGGCTGCAGTGCTCAAGAGTGAGGGGAGCCAGATACACAAACCAAATGCCTGAACCAATTTATTTGTTTTTACTATATCTCTGCAAGGTCTTTTTTACGTTACAGTCTTATACTTAAAATTCTTGGCTCTTTTTAGCAACAAATAAAATCTTCTTTTAAAACAGTCTGAATGATCATGTAACTGAAGGCACTCAGGGGCTGCTCTTGCAGAAGTTTCTTCCCTCCACCACCCCTGTCAGTACACAAGTGCAAGGCTCACAAAATTCAAGGGAATCCACATTGGTTAAAAACACTCACTTCTCACCTCTCACTTAGAGAATTAAATTAAAAACACTAAGGTTAAAAAAACAATCTGTGTGCTCTGTGACAGCATGCAGAACCAAGCATAAAAGCAGGACTGGGGGCAATCTTCTACCTGTATTAGATTGTTACTATCAAGAAAAACAGAGTGGCATAGGCTTCTAGCTCCCCTTGGACGCACACTTAGAAAAAGGGCTGTGCGCTCCTTCGTTTTTTGTTTTCTACTTCAAGTCTCAGATTGTTGTTGGAGCCCTGCCATTTGATCAGCAGCTGGTGGTGGCGTCCAGGCACCAGAGCTGTGCTCCTGTGACCAGCACACACAGCTTCCACATCCCAGATCCTCCTGTATCCTCAGTGCTGCAGAAAGGATTCTCTCCTGCCCCTGGGCTTAGTTGACCCTTACTCCAGCCTCAAAGCTACTCTGTACTTCCCACATGAGCTCTTAACACTGAAGTCCTACATAAAATGCTGGAGTGGCTGCCAGACCTTACCCAGATGAGAGATTTAAATGCTGCATTTCACACACAGACTATGAGAATGCAGTGAGAAGACAGTATTTAGCACTGTGGCTGTTAGTTCTGAGGCAGCATTCGAAGGAAGCTGCATGGCTTTCAAAGATTCAAGGTAAGCCAAAAGTAACTCTTTCAGTATCATTTTGTTATTGGAACTTGTACCATGACAAAGCAGAAGGGAGCTGAGCCCCATGCAGCATTTCATTGCTTTGGACTTCCAAGAGAACAATGCTAAAGAAAAGAAACCTCCTGCCCCAGGCTGACCCCACAAGGCTTAAGATATGAATGATCAATATCCAGCCTCAGAAAGAGTGTGGTCAAATCAGGGCTAATCATGCTCCATAGGCAGACCAGATTCATCTGCTCATGACTGAGGTCCAGGTGCTCTCAATAAGGGCTCTGAAATTCCAACAGTGACATAAACTCACCATGGGGTTCAGACGGAACCTAAGGACGAAGGCATCAGCAGTGGGTGTGCTATGCAACAAGACCATCTCCAATTTCATCCACTTGTATCATTTCAAGAGCTAAAAGATTAATGCTACTTCAGCATCCAATATCTAATGCAAGCGTAGAGGTGCCAAGGTTTATCTTTCAGCCCTCAAGGATCTTTGGCAATTACCAGGATGCAGTACAGTGCCATCCCACCAGCTGCAGTGCACTCCACTGACTCTGAGGTAACGTGGAAATATGTACTGATGTGCTCCTGCTGGAAAGGACCAGAGAAGCATGGGGAGGACAGGCTCCTTCCCCAGTACTTCAGCCCCAGTTCACATGGGGCTCAGAAGTAAATGTGAAAAGTGTTTGTGAAAATACTTTCAGCAACATGAAAAACATGCCTTTTTCTAAAATCACACCATATGTGCTTGCTTTTCTTGCACTTAAATACCAAGTCTTACACTTAGACTTCAGTTTTGAGCCTTGCACTTTGTTTTGTGAATAGATTAATATGCCATAAAAGAGCACTCTGATTGCTGAAACAGTGAATACTGATGGCACACAGGGATTTGCCAACATCACTCTGAGAAATTTAATGTTTGTTTCAACAGCAGAAAATTTACTCAAGACAGAGAGCAAACCAGTGATAGAAGTATTTCACCTAGCCTCTGGGGATTGGTCCCGGATCTTCAGCTGGGGCTAGAGGGCAAGGACCATGGAGGCAGCTGTCTCCTTGCCCCAGCCATGTCACTCCTGAGCTCCTGCTCTCAGCAAGGACAGCACATGCTTGACTACCTCAGGATGTTTTGCACATCCCTCTGAAACAGCCAGTGCTGCTGCAACCAACAGCAAGCCCAGACCCAGCAGCCATTTCTCTACTGATAAGGCTCTAAACATTACCTAATAGTTATTTTTTATCATCTCTTTTGTTATTGGATTTGCAAACTTGACATCAAATTTTCTTTAATCAATTAATATCATTGACTTTCCCTGTATTTAGCAACATATATATGTATAGAAGAAAATTTATTTCCCTGACTCATCTCTGGAGAAATTCCCATAGTACTGAGATTCTTGATGGGGGGCTGCTTTCTCATTTCTAAAAGCAGCAGAAGTTTTTACTGTCATGGGATATTTTGGTAGACTGAGAAAGGATGTGTAATTTTGGGGGTTGTCATGTGCAGAGACAGGAGTTGAACTCAGTGATCCTCGTGGGTCCCTTCCAACTCAGGATATTCTATGATTCTAGGAATAAACTGCAAATGAGCATTTTGGAAACTGTTTTACTCAAAAATTTCATATTTTCCTTGACCTTGGTAGCTTTGGGACTATCACCAGTAATCCAGCAGCATTTAAGAACTCCCTACACCTGCAAAGTTGTAATCCGCTGATGCACGAGCAGAGATCACATCTTTGGAAGCCAACAAATTTCTAATGAATGATGGAATGTAAGTGACTCATGGTCTCAGAGCTGGTCATTTGGCTGGATTAATCCTCCAGGAGTCTCTTGTGGTATGCCTAAGTAGCGCTCACATCTAAGTGCAATTTTTCTCCCCAGCAGGCAGTGTTTGCACACAAACTTCTGTTTTTTCCTGGCTAAGGAGGAGCAAAGAGTGAATCTACTGCTCCATCTATTTAAAATGTCCAGACCCTCCAAAACTCACATCATCCAAGCATATCCAGAACTCTCTGTGCCCCAAACCATACTCACCGTAGTGTATTTTCCCAGCTGGCAGAGTGAGGGGAAGGTTTCCTGGTGAGCTTTTCGGATCTTCTCAGTGAGATCATCTAACTCTGCTGTCATTTCATAGTTTTCTGTGGACTCCTGCTTTGAAGGTTCTTTCTTCTTTTTGTTCCTATCATTTCTGACAGCTGTAAGAAAAGCAGAGATACAGATCACATGGGGTTATTCGGATCAACCTACGTTGCTCCTGCTCCTCTATTTAAAATCACTGTAAAATGCTGTTATTTTAAACACACGTTATTTTAGGTGAATATAAAAATGTTATATGCACAGAGAACACTAATTCCAGCTTACTCATTTAAAAATAATTTAAGAACTAAATGTAGGGAGCAGTGATGAAACCAAACTTCCACAGGGGTTTGTTGTGGGTATGCCATCACAATCCCTTAGTATCTGCCTTCCAGGAAAGTCTATTGCAGCTTCATATGCACAGTGTCTTAGTAACTTTGTGAGGTGGGATTTTTTCACCGTAGAACTACAGTTGTGCATGGCGGATGGTGAAGTCCTCTGCAGTGACGCAGTCACTATTTTATTGGATGTGAACAACACTAAAAAAAGACAGCAACTGTATTTCTTCTTAAGTACTTCTGCATGGAAGATAACAAAGCCCCATACTGATACAAACTCCACCAAACAGAAGTTATTTAAAAGGAAAGTTAAATGTGAAAACAGTAAACAAAAGAAGATGAAACACATTAAACTCAAGTTCTGAAGATCAAAGGAGAAGCACAAACACTTGAAAGAGAAAAAATGGCACTGAAGCTATCTAAAGTTGCTTGCCATCTGCTTCTGCACTCAGATCAGCCTTCTACCTTCCCCCGGCCGTGGGGGATTACTGGAAATATGCATTGTGCACACTCGTGCTGTAATTGATTTCCCACATATTTGTGTTTTGTAGTAAAATATGACAGCTGCTCCATCACCATGCTGCTCTTTGTTCTTTTAATGAAAATAGCTTAATTTTACAAAATGTGCCCAGGAGATAAGTCCATGTCTGCAGTACTGCCAATAATTGTGAATTTTATCAAGAGTCTTGCTGTTAGCTAAAGCTAACGTCTTAAGTGTAACCAGATGCATAAGGTTTTACAACAAAGCCAAGCAAAATCAATCCCTCTCCCCAAAGACTCCATGTCAATATTAAACACCCTGAAGACTAAATCTTACTGGATAAATAAAACCAATCTTAACATTTTTAGTATTCAAAACCTCATGATATTTTAAAGAAAGCCCTAAACTCGGAGGGTGCAGCTGGCAAGTTTGTCACATGTGAGCATGGCCAGGGATTTTGGATGATCAAAGATCTGCTGATTCTTGTTTGAATTGTCCTGCCCCAGAAAGTGCATCTATCTATGCCATAGGCAGGGAAGCACAAAGCCACCTCTGTGCCAGTTCTTTTTCCCTGTGGGTTCCCCAGGCCCATCTCCACATCTTCTGTGGTTGCTTCCTACATGCCAGTGAACCACAAATAATCATAAAGAGCAGAAAAAATAGTGGGCTGCGAAAGCATCAGAGTCAGAGACATCTACAGAAATAACATGTTGTGTGTAATAGGAAACAAGGAGTAGAGATGTGGCGAACATTGTTTCTCCTTCACAAGGCCATTAGGCACATAGTCCATGAAATGTATGGCTCTGGTTTTCTCACTAAAGGTCTGATTTGCAATGTAGAGAATTCTGACACAAATCATTCACATTTTAAGTATGGACTTGACTTAACTGTGTAACAGACCCACACTGAAGTCAGGCATGTGCTTGGCTGGATCAGGGCTGGGATGCTGAGCACCTCACTGGATTAAAGCCTAACCTTGAACACCATCAATTTTGGTGTTTGGAGAACACAGACGCAAAGGGGAACCAGCAAGAATGGACCAAAAAGGTTATTCCTCGCAAAGGTAAAATGCTACCAGTGTAGTCAAGTTTAGGGGGATGGACTGGTTCCTCCCCACTTCCTTTTACAAGTTTTCCCTTCAAGCAAAGGCTCTAGTTTGTTTGCTGGACCCCAGGGCAGAGCACAAGCACCATGTTTTGCACTGAAAAAACACCCAGGACCCAGAGGTACGTCTCAGGAGCTGCAAACTGCCACTGCACTTCAGAAACAAATCCTAATCACTCTGTGCAAGGGAGATAAAGTGTTCCTTAGAAAACTCTGTAAACTCCCACACAACTGCAAAGAGCAATAAACCTTTGTCACAAAGCCCTACGTACTTATAGCTCTACAAGCTGATTGACAAATTTGCCAAGCAGGCGGCCTCAACAACTACTTCCCTCAACAGCTTTGAACTCCTCATGGAAGATGAACACATTACTCAGGCCAGGCTTCAAAGCAGGTGCCACGGGCTCCCAGAGACCAGGAGATAACTTTGGCAGGAACCCTGCCATGCTCCTTTGCTACCTCAGCCCTGCTCCTTCTGCAGCTGCCCCTCAAGTCCCTTTCCTTCCAAAGGCCACCAGAGAGACAGTTGTCGATCAATCCTCATCATCAGATTGGCCCAGCTCTCTCCTCTCTTTTGGCGCAAATCAGAGAGTAGAAAGGGGAGAAGAAACACAGCCTGAAAACTAAGAACATTTTTTTGTTCCTCATTAACTTCCTTATATGATTCTGATAGCTTTTATAATAATGATAAAACCAGAAGAATATATATCTTCTTGCTTTATTCTTTAAGACTGCTTCAGACATGGCAGTGTTTCTATATGCCCTGTAAAATAATGGATTAAAGTGCTGAGATAAAACTCCCAAGCTCCAAAAATATAAAGCATTTCAGTAACAATGAACTATGGGGTGGATTTAACTACAGCTATAATTCAACATGCAAAAAAAAAAAAATAAGAGAGAGAGAGAGAAAGACCTTAAGACAACACTATGTTTAAAAGAGTTAAATAAAAACATATAAACACTCACACACATTTAGACAGTAAATTTAAAAACCATCACTGCTCTGGGAACAGGAACTGTCACATCGCATGTGGGAAGGGTTTTGGATTACAGCTTATGCTTATATTGCATAAATCACACCTTTTGGTATCTTGGTCTTTACACGCATATGATCACATCAATCCCTGATGCAATTCCACTGCCTTTTAATGATGATACGCCAGTGATGAATCTGTGTCACAGTTAATGCTGCCGTAGAAAACTCAGGTTATGAATTTCATTACTAGTGCACTAAATTCTGACTTGATAGCTGCATTAATTAGGAGCTCCCAACAAGGGACAGTATGGAAGCTCTCTTGCTCTACGAGAACTCTTGGAAGTTTAAGAAAAATAAATAAGGTGGTAGTGTGGGGAAGGAGAATGAAAAAAGGTGTATCTTGATACGTGAGGAAGCCAGGTCTTAGTACGTCTCAGAAGGCTGAGTGACACACACCCACACCTGTGCACGTCTGCTCCCATCCATCTTCCTGTGACAGCTTCCTTGTCCCCTTGACACACACGCCAGGACTTGCACTTCCACACCCAGAAACCTCCAGGCAGCCACAGGAGGGTTCGCAATCTGGCGAAGTTACTTTTGCCTTAAGAACTAGCCCATACCTTCAGATGTTCAACCTCCTCCCTGATGGTAGAGGGGCAGAACGTCACCTCCTGTCCTGTTCAGGCTGTTCTCCTCACCCCAGGTTTGCCATTGCTTTTTCCTTAGCCTCAGATACACTTTCCCTCTTCTGCTGTAAGTGATGGATAGGGCACAAAAGTTGAGGGTCAGATGTATTCTTCAAGGAAAGCAGGGTCTGCTGTAGATAGAACTAAGTGAAGAGAAGACACAAACAGCTTCTCTGGCAGAACTCCAGTGCTCTTATTTAGTAACCATGCAGCAATTCTCCTGCCTGAGAGGGGTCATTTCAAGCATGTCCTAATGCAGGGAATCATCCAATCTTAAATGTGAGCCCCTCGGGTCTACCAAACCTAGCCACTGCTTGGCCTAAGAATAGTGGGGGATCCAGCCCATGGGATTTAGACAGTTCCTAGATAATCAAGAAAATCATGGCATAGTGTTTGTACATCCATTTGTCAAAGGTGGCACAAATGTGTCCAAGGGAGAAGGACTTGCCACTTGCAATACAATTTTTCCTATTAATTGCAAAACCTGTTCTTCCCCAGATACCCAGGAAATATGCAGATAGCTCCTTTCATGTATTATAATGATTAATCAGCTGTAAACTCATGGTTTGAAATGCTATCACTGCAGTTTTGCCTCTTGGAGATCCCCGTGACCTTTGAAGAGCTCTGTGTACTAGTTAGCTGGTTTTGTTCCTGTAGCAACAACTACTAGTGCTTCCAGTCAGTTTGCATTCCTGTAAAACCACACTTCTCTTGTCCCCAAATATTTTGGAAGTTACTCGTTAAGCTAACAAACCTCAAAAGCACCATAAAGCACACAGAGCAAGTCAGTAATTGCACAGTGCTGGGCACAAGGTCGGTCTGCAAAAAGACTCCTTTTGTTTGCAAAATCCAATGAGAAGTGAAGTGTGAGGTGAACTGAGGTAGGAACACTGCAGACCTGCCAGTTCTCCTTCTGGGCAGAGGCTCATTGTCCTGACTGTCCTCCTGCCCCTTGGGAAGCCACCTGTTCCTGTCTGAATGCCAGGTAGCCTGGGCAGGCTGACGGAGCCACATGTGGCAGTGGGGCTGATGCTCAGCACTGCAGCTGGGAAATCGAGAAGCACCAAGCTGTTTGTTAGGGTGGAAACCCACAAACCTTGCAGAGCTCCTCCACACTCTTGCTTCTCCAAGAGGCAGCTGCTAAAAAATTCTAATTCTGGCAGAAGTTAGCAGCTGTGGCCAATTTCAGTCAAATATTTCAGTCAAATAAGCAAAATGCTTACCTACTGCCAAAGCCAAGTTTGCTCTGTCAGGTTAAATGCCCAACATATACCATACATTACTCCTCATCAAACTGTGCTAAATGGTATGGAAGGGCAGTGCAGAAGAGTGTCTTTTCCCAACAGTCACCTTGGAAAATCTCAAACCAAGGGAGCCTTAGCAACCCTGCTGCTGCTGTTGAACCAGGTTCTCTGACCCCATGGTCAAAAGCAACACACAACTGCACATCCCAGGCAGCTTCCAGGCCTAAGAACTGGTAGAAGAAAGCAAAATGATGAGGGAACTCAAGGAGTGTGAGTTTCTCATCTCCAACACAAGCAAAGGAACAAAACAATCATCTCAAAAGCAGCAAAATCATGCTCAACAAACTGACGAGCCATCAGTTCAGGATGGTGGGACTCCTGTTCACATTAACAGCAGTGCAATTGCAAGCCAAACATACTAAAATATGCAGAATGCCAGGTAGTTATAAATAGACTGGTTTCCTAGGTTGTGATTTCCAGATGAAATAATGTTTTCTTTTAGGCAAAACAGCTCAGTCTTAAAAAAAGCCAAGAAACTATTTTAAAACAAATTTCCATGCCAAAACTTGGCTTTGACATATGGAGAATGATTGAAGACAAAGCCCATTTCAAACGCAAAACTCTCATTTCTAATGGACAAAGCCAATAACAAGTACACAGTTGTGTAAGAGGCTTACAAAACCAAAACACATTGAAACTTGCATATTTTGTAGCTGGTTATGAGAAATCAACCATGTCAGCTGTTGGATAACAATCGCCAGAAGAAAACATCTCAAATTAAGTGAGATAGTATCTCTCTACAGACACATATCAAAATTAACAGGGAGCACAGAGAAACAATCATGGAAGACATTTCATAAGCACCTGGCACGCTATCATTTTTCCCCAGGCAAAGCAAGCACATACATTACAGAATTCGAGCCCACCCAGGGTTTCCTGTTGAGAAATAACATTCAGCTATGGCAAACCCGCCCTGGCCAACGTGCCAGGAACTTCAGTTCAACCACAGGGGAACACACCACAGATCCAGAAGACATCGTCCTGTCTCCTGCTTTCATGTACACTGGCCCTTCCAGCCACTTGTGGTATTTTTTTTTTTTTTTTTTGAGAAAGGTAAATTTGAACTCTGCCTTGCAGCTTTGTATTATTCATTACATAATTGCTTTGTTTTATTAGAAATATGATCTATTATAGCCTTGACACGGTAACTTAAATGACATTGAAAATTAGGTTATTCTGATTATTAGAGAAGTGAGAAAGGTACTGAACATTTGTAAGGCTGATAATCAATCAGTGTATCCATGTGAGTGCAATAAAAATCAATCAGGAGCTAGTGCATTTAAATCTAATTTTTTAAGCATGACATTTCCTTCTGAGTTTCTTTTTTAAATGTCACCCTCTTCTACAACAGTGATTGATTCTATCCCCAGGGATAGTTAACTCCAACTGTTTTATTCATTGCACTGAGCTCTTGTATCCACAGTCTTTTCTAAATATCAAATTAATGACAACAATAATATTTTTATCAAAATGTGAAATTCAGAAATAGGCATTCATGGAATCAAAACAGCAAGACATGCAGCAGTACATTTAAACTGCCTCAAATAGCAGGGACCTTTCAACTAGCAAGCAGTGTACTTTATTTAACACAGAAAATGGTGGAATTTTGTGTCCCTCCCATTTTCTTTTACCTCCCATAAAAGAGAAGGTCAAGGATTTGCTTGTTTAAAACATAATTCATTTAGAAATGTTTCAGTATTGAACAATGAATCACTGGCTATAGGGAGTCTGTGAGTAATTACCTATGCCTTCAAAATAACCTTATTAGGCTATTGTAAGTATAGGGGGAGACCTCTGATACCTATAGCCTAAGGGCCTCTATTTTTCCATTCATGCACAGGGGATTTATACGGTTATATCCTGACGAAAGCAACACATCTCCTATTTATGTGTGAGGATAACTGCGGGGTTAATATATCAAGAGCTAAGTTATAAGAACAGGTTTCATTATATGAATGAATGATACAAATGGATGCTTTATTTAACTGGCCTGAAACTTCACCTGTGGTTTCAAGGATTCTCATCAGTCTAAACAATTTTATTTTTGACATGAAATTTGGCACCTGCTATTGTCACATCCCTGAAATATTAGTAAGTGGAATGAGCAAAAAAAAGGAGTTTCCAGTTCTTTGAAAAAATCCAATACCATCTGAAATCAGATGTAGGACCAAAACTGAAAAGCCAGTGCAAAACAACATGCTGAGAAAAATACCTCTTGAAATTAGCTGAAAGGTATGCCTTTGGCATTATTTTATATTATTTCACTGTCTTTTTTATTTAAAAAAAATTGTTATTGTCCTTTTT
>WBMY01014342.1:2685456-2740381 GCA_013397315.1 Donacobius atricapilla
ATATTATTTCACTGTCTTTTTTATTTAAAAAAAAAATTTTTTTTCCCCTTTTTTTTTTTTTTTTAAGACATCCAGGACCAAAATCAGCAGCTATCATACTTGGGATACCTAGAACTGCCAATCCAAGACCCAAAACCACCACTGAAAGAAAACAAATGGTTCTACAGGCACACTTGTCTTGAATGTTGTAGAAGGATTGGACAAAAAAATCCAAACCAAACAAANGGTGTGGGCAGGTAGAGGATGAAGAGCAGCTGTGTCAGAGGCAGGACAAACAGGGCACAGCACCTATACGAGAGGCTGAACTGAATGCAGACTCCTTGGTCTCCCTTACCATCTCCCTACCTACTGCGATCAAAGTAGGTGGAGAGATGGGATTGTACTTTAAATGATAAGCTGTTTAAATAGCATTTGCCCTGTGATTTCCATTTTTGAAGTGCTTTAATATCATCAACTAATTGCCAGTGTGAAATAGGATAATGCACACACTCTAAGCAGCTGGCGCTTAAAGAGCTATTGAAGGTTGTTAGCATTAACAATTGCAGGCAGAATAAATCACTAATATTTCCTGTGAAGACTCACCAATATATCTGCAATGGAAATAGCCTAGCCATACTCATTGACTCAGACAAAATTTATTCACTGGTATGTTCCCATCTGTATTTCACATAAGCATCACCTCAAGTTACTTAATATAGCCAGAAATTCCCATATGTGAGATGGAGTATCTCCACATGCAGGTCTGGCAATGTCCCTGTGCATCTTGTGCAGCTGTTAAAATAAACTACAGTGTCATTCCCTCCTCACTTGGGTCGTGCCCCATCTCTCTCAGTATTCTGCATGAAATCAGTCACTTCCTTACTATCAACATAAAACCTATGATTTTTATTAAGATCTACCATGCCCCTTGCAACAGGTTTGCAAGTCATTGCATCACCCAGTGGGTACTGCCAGTCTTTCCCTTCCCTGCACAGTGCAGGAATGGGAAGGAGCTTTGGGGATCAGTCACTCCATCTGGGGAGATTTCCTAAATTTACAGGGCTTCCGCAGGTAGCCCTGGCACTGAGAAGTACCAGCCTGTGGCAGAATCCCCATGAAACGACTAAAATCCTCGGGAAGCAAAGCGTTGTGCTTACTATCTACTGTTTCGGCTGCCAAGATCCCAGTGGATTTGCTTGTAAGTTCTGTGGCAGTCTAGATAAAATTCTGCATGGAGCTTGTTAAACCAAAATACTCTGAGGAAATGGAGGACAGCTTTTCTGGAATTGCAGTGTCTTAACACATTAGCTAAAAATACACAAGACCACAAACACAAAGTGATTATTCTTTCTCTTCCTTACGGCTGAAGTGACCAAATGTATATGCAGCAGTTGAAAAACTCTTCTAAATACTCAGTCTGAAAATGAATTTCTATTAGGCTATAGTGAATTTCTTTTACCATAGGCTGGGTGAAGAAAAAATCCCTAAATTTCAAACTCTGAACTTTCAGTCAGAAATTACTGAGATGCCATTAAATCTGTCTCATCTGATTTCAGCTGTTGAGGTGCCCTTTCAAGCTACCTTCCCAAAGCAACTGCCCTTTTGAGCTGCAGTCGTGAAGCCTGGTACACTAACTCTTTATGGATAACTGATTACGAGCAAAAATATCCTGAATCTGACCTTTTTCTCCAGGGTCATCAAAAGGTAAATCAGTCCACTTATCTACAGATATTACAATAATTCCTCTTAGGAGACAGCCATGGTAGTACAATGCCTTGCAACTGGAAGATGCTGGGGTTATCCAAAGTCCTCATTTCAATTTGCTGGGCATTATCCAGGACCGCTTTTGGCCAAGGAAGCGCATGGCTATAAGCTAAGACCAGACACTGCACACTGTGCCTGCCCACTGCCTGCCTATAGCACTTCACACTTCAACCTGCCGCAACTATTTTATTTCTTATCCTAACATACACTGAGGAAAAGAACATGCCTTGCTTTTTACTTAACTAGCAAGTTACCTACCATGCAACATGGTTACAAATGGCAACCTCTTTTCTGACAACGCCATTAACAGACTCCTTCCACAAAATAACTTTCCACAATAAGCACATTTATTCAATGTAATGAATGTGTCTGAGCTACAGGACAAGTTCTGATCATGCATGATAAAACTGCCTTTATGAGACAGTTAATGGAAAGGCTACCAATAAAAGGAGGTGAGCTGGAAGACTCCTTCCCTCTGCTTGCACATAGACACTCAGGATTCAGGGCAATGGCTCCCCAAAAGGAAGAGCAGGAAGTTCAGGAGCAATACCAAGACAGTGTGTCACTGCATTTGTCCCTTTTATTATGGGTGGTTTCATGCAGTGAACACAGTCTGGCTTTCCCCAAACAGGGTTCACGCCTACATTATTTACCAGAATTAAAAATAACAGCCCCAACTTATCCCCACCGCTGTTTTTGTCTTACAGTGGTGCTACTCCATGGATCGCAGCAGAGTCCTATTAGTGTACAACTACGGTAGCGTAGTGGGAGATCAGGTCTAATATCTGTATCTGCAGATGGATAACACACATTCATACCTAAGTTTCATTTCTTTGTTTTGCCCCCAAGGCTGAATTTCACATTTGTACCTCCTGGTGGCTTGTGCAATTGTGTAAAGGTGCATCTAGCGAGAGAGCTGCCAACTGACAACACGTCTGAAGAGGCTTTGCGTGCGCGGGCGCTTCATCAGGCGCTGGGAACACATCGCCTCCCGCAACCGTAAATTGAGCTCATGAAGGCGCAGGAACAGTTGTTCCCGGCATGTTTTAAGAAAGGGAGTTGCAGTCTTGAATCGCAGTGCTTGCCTGCACTACAGCCTCAGCAGCTTGCAGCCCTGGCTTCCCGCTAGGCCGGGGACAATAAAAACAGAGAAATAGCTCAGAATCTATTTACCTATTTCTCCGAAGCAAATGTGGAAGACACACCATTATGAATGTACACACATTCCTTCCTAAATGCAGAAGCTTGTTCATACTCCTACTACTAAAACAAAATGAAATAGAATTGTGATTGGGAGGTTATTTCCATCTCTCAAGATGCCAGGATTGGCACACAAAGTGGAGGGCAGGGGGGACAGAGTGCACACCTCACAGTCACGCTCAGCCTCCCTGCTCAGACTAGCTGAAGCAGAAGAAAGGAAGAACAGTATCATTTATCCCGGCAGACTAGAAGCACTGCTAGATCAGACAGAAAAAATTGCCTGTTTAAGCCTCACACTGATGCACAGTTCAACACAGCTGGTGGACACACATGTGCACTGGCCAGGGGGCTTGGACGACAGGTGGGTTTGATTTTTTAAAGAACGGTGTGTGTTGTTAAGACTGTTTTGCCATAATACTACAAAAAAAAAGCTTCATCAAACAGGAAATAACATGCCCAAACAATACTGTTGCATCTTACTGCATTTTAGTGTGTTGTTTACATCCTTTCCCTTCCCAAAAGCTGAACAGTTGGAATAAACAATCTGCAGATTTGTTGTTGGGGTGGGGCATTTTTTTTTAAGATTACATAGTCCTGTTTTCACCAACTGTAAACTAAGGAGAAAGCAAGGAGTGAGGTCAGGGGACCTCTTTTTATTTCCATTTCAGGATTTCAGGAAAGCCATGCCAAGCCAGCCAGCAGGCTCCGGGAAAGCCCTGCTGAAGCTGGCTGCTGCCACAGGTAAACAAGTTTATTCACTTTCAGCTTTAGCGTCTCACTGACCACCCCGAAGCACTACACCCGCCAGCTGAGGCATTTAAAAGGCCTTTGCCTCCCAGGCTTTTCTTAGGATACCTTTCTGCCCATGCGTGGCATAACACAGCTCGAGCTCCAGCCAGGCTTAACAGGCAGCAGCTGAAGCCCCAGCTCACTTCAGGGACCTCTGTGCCTGGGACAGCAGCAGGCTTTAATGTGACTCTTCAAAGCAAAAGGTGCCTGGGAGACAAAGGCTCCTGTTTTTGCCTTTAATAAATAGTGTTCCATCCATAATTCACATGCAGAAATACTGCTTCTCATCTATTAATGCAGGCTCTCTGGACATCTGTACTCCTGCTTTATGTAGAGGCAAAAGCATCACAGCACTGTGGGGTCGAATTCCCTTAACACACCTGCAGCAACCTCAGCTGTTTCAGCAGTCACGTTATGACATGAATCACTCCACAAGCCTGCACCTAATTATCAGACTGTCTATTTTGATATATTTTATCTTTTATGTACAATGCCAAAGAAGTTCTTTAAAAATACATTCCAAATATTCTTTCATTAAAAAAAAAGCTTTCTTTTCTGAGACTGAAGTTCTGAAATAGCAGGAGTAAGTGGACTAGATTATTTTAAAAAGAAGCCACACTAGTAACTACAGGACTGGCTTAAAGAGCTTAATTCTGTCAGTCAAGGTCAAGCAGAATCAAATCCCAATTTCTCCATAAGAACTTTTAAATACCCCCAGTAAAGCCAGCACATAACCTTTTTACATTAGGTGCTTTCACAGCACACCAGACCAGCCTCATGTAGTGATTGCACAAAATGCAAAGCAGACGGACACTTGTTTCCAGGAAATAGAAAGACACCAAGAAAAGCAGCCTTTTTATTTTTGATTTGAAATCAAAGTGATTACTGAGGTGTCTGCAACTTCCAGAACGAGATTTAGTGCCCACAAGGGAGTTCATTTTGAGAAGGCAAACAGGCAGCAGGTCAACACAGAGTTAACTCAATAAAATAATAATTTCTACTTGGATAAACTGACCTAGTTTTCCCAGACTTCTCCATGAAAACAAAGGATGCAACTTGGACATGAGATGACGTCTGAAAGGGAAGCCAAAGGCTGGGCAAGGAGGCTGAATTCAACACACAGCTGGTCCTTAACTAAATGAGGGTGGTGGTCCCCAGTTGGCACTAGAAGTGACTACCAAGCAAGGATCATCTGGCACTACAGGTGGCTGCTAACACCATCTTATCTCATTGATGCTGATGACAAATCTTTCATGTCCATCACCAGTGTGGGATTGGGGCCTGAACTCATTGTACACAGTTTGGTTGCCTGCTTCCAGCTAGGATGGTCTTCTCCAAGACTGTGGCAAGTGCAAGATGAAAGATGCACTAACAGAAGGGTTTCTATGAGGTCCTCAGGATATTGTTCTAGGGCTACAACCCCCATGGGAAGCATGGGCTAAAACCCCAAGATGTCCAAAGGCAGAGGTTTATTCAGTTCCTAAAAGAACTGATGAACCTGCCCACCCAGCTGCCGAACTGCCCAGAGCACAAGGCTGCATGGTAGACACAGTGCAGCCAAGTCCCCCAGGGCCTGGGATGTACAACATAGAGGACAGGAACAGATAAGGCTCCTTCCTGGCCCCCCTTATAACTCATCCTGAGATTCTGCAAATCTGAACACAACAGGCAACTCTTCATTTTGGGATTCAACCCAATGTTATTTTCAGCAAAGCTTTGTTGTGCTGGAACACCTCCAACCAGCTCAAGTTAAACAATTTGCCCAGAGAAAATGTTCAATGAAGGGGAAACATAAAAGTATGCACAGAAAGAGGCCGGAGTCCCGCTCTTTTCTAATCCATCACACAGCATTAGGGATTAAATACTCATTAAAAATATATATAATAAACTGTTAAGACAGGGTATCTAGCGATTCCTCTTAATTGCCTCATTTTTCCCACACCCTGGTTTCTAGAGAACATTTTTAAATATTCCTCCTCCATTAGTGCAAGGCCCCTTTACCAGAGTGTTACCTCCCTGCCTCACTCCCCTAGCCAAGAAAGAAGACCCCAAACCTCATGGGTTTATACTGTATACCCTATGAGTGGCAGATGATATGTCTGCACAGTTTATGTATGTTCACACCTTACAATGCCTAAATTCTAGTAGGAAGATGTTCCTAATAAACATGTGAAATAGCTCTAGCTGACTCAGAAAACAACAGGAAAAGTTGCCAAGAAAAGGCTTTGACTCTCTTTTGAGGACAAACAGGATTTAAGCCTTCTTCAGAATTAAAGGAATAAAATATTTATGCTTATCCTCCTCTGGCCCTGTTTACTTTTCCCTATGTTATGAGAGGGCCTCTTTTTCTTTGTAACAACTATCCTCTTGCCTTTATTTATTGTCTTTTTTATCATTTTTATTCCTTTTCCATTTAAAATTATTTTCTGGATGTTCTAATAGCAGTGTTCACCCAAAGAGGCATCCAAAGAAGGGGCAGGGGGGAAAGTGTGCATTGAGCTTCTCTTCCAAATTACTGAAAGGGCAAATCAAACATCTTTCTTGCTAAAAAGTGCTGTCAAAAGGCTCTTATGAACTAACGGTCACTTGTTCCAAGGATCTGGATGACGTGGGTTTGATCCTGGAGTTACTTGATGGGATAGCCAGATGGTGCAGCACAGTACAATGTGGACTACAAGACCAAACACACACTGAGCTCTGGACTCCTTCACCAAACTTCACGAGACCCTAGATTGGACACATGAGAGCTCCCTGCCCAAAAGAGGCAGCCTGGTACTGTCAGAGAGCAACTCAAGCTCCCCTAAACCTAATACTTCATCTTCCAGCATCAACAACTTTCCTGTATCAGAAAAAAAAAGCTCCTTGATGAAATTTCAGATGTGAGGCTTTTTTGAGTGTCTTCCCAGTTGTGTCTCCACTAGAATCAAAACATACCATGTTACAGGTCACCTAGAAGAAGTGCTATGGCAAGGAAAACATGGGAAAGACAGTCCTTGAATGAAGCACAGCTAGGGTGCAGTGAGGGATGCTGAACACACGAAGTGCAGCAGCTCAGCACAGGAGGATATTCACTTACTGCTGATTTGTCCTCTTGGGCTTATGTCTCCTCTACTGGTGTCTCCAACTTACAAAATGACTAAGATCTGTGCAATGCCACAATCAGACTTCTTGATATACAGAAAAAACTCTCATGTATTAGCCAACATTTTATACTTAATTTTTAGAACTATAAAAAGTAGATCTCAATCTTTGCCACTTGAACATTCTCTAGAAGTACACAGTATATAAAATCACTGCACTTCATAAGAGTATATATAACTTGTGGATTCACTGAAATGTAAAACTCCCCATAAACTTGAGGACTTCCTGGTAATTTCCATTTTTCTGCCTCTCTTACGTTGTAATTATTGTATTATTACTATTTCCATGATGCAAACTGTAATCCGCTTGTTGGGAGTTAAAAACAAGGAGAGCTGGGGAGCAGCAAAGGATTTGCAGCAGCACCCAGGGCTGAGTGACAGCAGAAAACCTGTTAATGATGGAAACAGGAGGAGACAGAGCAGGTGAAAACAGTATCCCTGGATCGACCAGTGTGTCAAGGAATGATGTCCTCTCCTGCTCCTTCAACCGTGCAGTGATGTCTTCACCAAAACCACTTGCGAAGCAAATAGAGCTCAGCTTTCTGCCAGGGACCTGGCACTCCTCAGCCACTGACAAACTGTGTGTGTGTGTCCACTGCTGAAGGAGTGAGGTGGTCTACAGACTTTCTAAAACATTTTCATTTAACCCCCCGGGTATTGTTCAAGTTAGTACCTCTGTGATATTTTAATCCATCCTCATTGCTAAGTTTTCCTATTTAATTTAAGGCTTTTTTTCCCCCCAAGCTCTCAAGTTTTGTGGTAAAGAGTTTTCCGGGTTCAAATGCATCAAATTCTGCCTCCAAGAAAGTACTGACAGTGGAGCATCAACCTCCTTAATATAAGGAAAAAAAAAAGCTAAATTGCAAAATGCACAACACTATCTGCAAGTAATCCTTCTTCCCCCAAGTTTAAAGATAGCAAATGTTTAAAAATACAATGCATGAAAAATGATACAAATGTAATACGCTTTGTTAGTCTGTTGTTTTCAATGGTTTGTAAAGTCTTCCCTCAGAGGATTGGACTTAAATCATTCATTAACTTGAAGCTGATTGCTTTGTCCTGCAAAGGGGCAAGAACATGGATTTCTCAGATGTAACCCAATTTCCTAACAGAAACAAAAACAACCTGATGAAATTCAGTTACTAAAACAATCTATCATACCCTAAACAGAAGTGTAAATAAATTAAATTACAAAATGAGCTCCTTCACCAAAGTCTAACTTTATGGAGAGTTTTAAAATCAACAATTCATGTGCAAAGAAAGAAAGAAAGAAAGAAAGAAAAGTAGGTCAGCGTGTTTCCCCAGCATGTCTTTCCGACTCCATTAAAACTGTCTGTCAGATGACTAACCATGCCTGTAATCCAACTAAAAGCATGTTTGCTTTCTGTTGCACTTTTTGTCAGGGGAAAGGAAGAATTCCACTTAGCTTTAACACTGAAATTCAGGTAAATGTCTCCAAAGTCAGACAATTTCCTCACATTTACTTACCAAATCTGTTTATATCAACAATGAGCAGCTGGTTATGGATGCATGGCACTGAGAAACGATCCCACAGCTCATCAAATGCTGATCAGCCACAGGCACTGCCTGTAGGGCTTTAAGCTACAACTTGTAGAAGTCAGGTTTCAGAGCTGCTGTCTGATTGACAGACTTTTCATGAGACCTAGATTTAAGCATTTAAGAGCTTTCAGAAACAGGCAAGCATGCAAACAAGTACTGGAGGAAAATAAGGTGGGGCAAAACCATTTCTGTTCATTTTGGGCAAGAGGACATTAAAAATTCTAATGCCTTATGATCTTTCTTTTTCCTTTTATAGAATTGGCAGCTGAGTGTTATTTAACTTTGGATAGAAAGGCTGTTATTTCTACTCCTTGTACACCATCTACTTTAAAAAATCTTTTACACTTTCCACATGAGCACTGAAGAACTGGAAATTAAATGTTCTGGTGTATTTTAAAATAAGCATGTGATACCAAGTCGAACTAAAAACAAATTGAGACTATTTTTAGAGCACAATCCTAGGGCCAGCATCCCAGCAGGAGGAGCTGCAACGTGTCAGCCGGCTTATCACAGGCACCGCAATGGAAAACTCCCTCTGCTCGAACAATTCATCCAGCGGATGAAAGAAAGCCATGAGAGCCTGACAGCAGCAGAGGGAAATCCATGGCCTCATCTACTTATGGAGAGATCTTCCTAAAGCGTCTTTGAGCGCTCACTGGTTTCCGAGTGCCTGCTTTCCATCTTCCACACCATCAGCACGGGAGCTGCTCTCTGCAGAGAGGGCAGCAAGACAAGAGCTTTGCTCCTTTGCCTTTTGCAGAGGCACCTACCCCGTGCAAGACCATCTCCAGTGAAAACAGAAGTTTGCAGATATAAACCAGCAGGAAGACGCACACATTCTCACATTTGTTTCTTCTGAGGGGAAGGACTAAATAAGCCTCTTTGATAGAGAGTCCTTCAGGAACACTCGGGTTGCTGCAGTTCAGACTTCCCAGAACTCTTGGGAACAATTTACTGCATTTCTCATGAACCTTGGCTACTGTAGATAACATTTTCAGGTTGGCCTGACAACCAAATAAGCCATGTTTAGCTTCAAGGCCCAGAAAACTGGCAATTTGCTTGCTCCCAGACTGATATTTATCTCCTTGACATTTCTCCGTCTTTTGGATTCAGCATCCCAAAATAAAAAAAAAAAATCAAGGAGTGGGGTGGGGGGAGAAATTTTATATATTATATATATATATAAAGAGCATTCAAAGGGAGAAAATGATACAAAGAAACCACAAGGGCCAGTATAGAAAGCACAAGCCACATGGCACAATGGCAATGAGAAAGAGAGATGCAAAGATGCCCCGCGTCCCCAAACAACAAAATGATCTGAATGAGGAATACGAAGCAGTGAACTGAGTGCATAAAGGAAGAATGGAAGCTCTGAAACAAAGCTTTTGAGGTCATGGGATTGGGGTCTCAGCAGTTATGTCCGCATGACAAAGCAAATGTGGCCTCAGCATCATTCTTAGGAGTGCAAGGACTGGGTAAGGACTGGCTACCTCCAGATCTCCCATCTGCTCTGACAGCAGCATTGCCCAGCACAGGACAAGGCAAAAAGGATAACCCAAGTTTTTTCTTGCCGTGAAAGCAGCTGGGATACTGAACCGAAGAAGAGGCAAAGGTGACCTGCGATGGCAGCCCCAATGCAAAGAGCCAGTGTCTTTACATGTACAATTTGGAATAATGCTATAAACGAAAGAGGGGGATGAGAAATAATAGAAAAAGGCCAGGAAAAGATCTATGTTGAGAAGTGATTTTGTAAGAGATATCTGCTCAAAATGCCTTTTACTGGGAAACTGATGAAGAAGAAAGCACCTGATGATTCCTAAAACACTCCAAAGGTGTAAAATGAAAAATATGAAAAGTTAGACCTGTGTCAGTGCCAACTGTTCTCAAGGAAGAGCTCAATCTCCAGAGAAGGAACTGCCACAGAAACCTCAGCTGCAAGCACCCAGAGACACACCATGGGCTCCTTTAAAATAAGGATGAGTTCAACAAGGTCTGAAGACTTTGCTAGAGCACTGAACAGTAGCAAGCATTTCCCCGGAGCACTTCCCTGCTTCCCGGGTCTAAGCAGAAATGAGACTGTGTGTGCATTACACTTTTCCCTGATTCTAGTTATCTTAAATTTCACCTGTAATGAAAAAAAGTTGTACTTGTACAAGGACTCTGCCACTCAGTTGAGTATCTTCCACAGGACAAGACTGAGAGCTATTTAGAAAGTCCTTTCCTAAAGCACATCATTTTTAGAGCATGGTTGGGTACTGCAGTACAAATGATTAGTACAATAACTTTAGAAGTGTCACAAATTTAATAAAACACCTTGTTAAGCAAAAACGTAAGAAAGGCACACATTTACAGTCGTCGAGGACTAGGATTGATGGATGCAGACAAAGGCTGCAGAGAGCACATGAGCCCTGGTAACTTCTGCCAGGATCTGTGTTGTCATAGAGACAGCAGAGAGCGTTGAAAAGTTCACCACGGTAGCTATACCTTAGTGAATAAGTCTTAATGTAACTTCCAGCTGAGGACATGTAATCAATCTCTGTATGAGCTTATTGAAGGAATTCCCTTTATGCTTACTCAGTTCTCAAGAGCCCAAAATGAGGGAAAATATTTAAAAATATATATTTTACTACTTTTGAAGACAAGCCAAGCGCTTCTTTTGGACTGGGAGAGTAGGGATGGTAGTGGCAGGAAGGTAACTGTTTCTTTCTAAAAAGAAATTATGTAAAACATGAAAAACTTGATAAAGATATTCAATTTTAAAAACCCCAAATCATTAACACCAACCAAAAGAGAAAGCATGGACATAGTAATTCTAGAGCAGTCTGGCAAGTTTGGCCACATGCAGCAGTTTCTCTCCCTTTCCCCAGACACTTTCCCTGCAAAGGTGGTTGCCGCCCTGGCATCTCACTGCTGCTCTTCTCCTGTTGGGTTCAATCATCTCATCCCCTTTTACACTGCAAAACACAGGACTTGCCCTGTTCTCTCTTCCCGCTCCATGCCTTTCTCCTGGCATCTCCCTCTGCAGTGGCATTTGACCCCTGGTTTACCTTCCTCAGGGCAGCAGCACCCCATGACCTTTCTTGGGTCCCTGCTTCGGGCTCTGTCTCACCACTTGGGAGGTATGGGACACTGCAGCCCACAACAAGCAGCACAGAAACAGTGCCAGGGGTTGTTTACTGGCCGAGGTCTTCAATTCTTAGCTAACACAATTATGGGGTTTCTATGCGAGGAAGGGGGTAAAAAATATTTTTGCAGCACTAGTGTGCTGCAGTTTAAAGTTAGAGCTATTTGCATAATGCCTGAGAGGCAAGGAATAGAAGAAGAAGAGAACATTAGGACGCTATTCTTACTTTTCCCTAACATTTTAGGATATAAAGATCAGACTAATTACCAGACAGTCTTGAGCTGAGCAAGGTTCACTAATCACACTCTGCTTGAGGAATTAGGAGAGAATTTACTTAGCCGCATCGCAAAAGGTGCCAATAAATTGTTCAACTGGAGAGTTAACATAATAAAAAAAATCATTTTTTATGTTATTTTCTTTAGCAGTTTATTAATTGCTGCCTGAAATACTTTTCAGAAACACAACGAGCTGCAAATGAATTCATGGGCTATTAATCTGCTGTACATGGCACTGGAGGGAAAGCTCATTAGGTGAGTTGATGCAATTACTGCTATTACATAACCATCTTCACAGAACATAGAGTAAATTATGGATAATAACATTCAATCTAAGTTGCTCCTTTAAACATTAAAGCTGGCAAGTGAAAGCTATGCAAAATCAGGGGTAAAGGCTAAAACACGGAAGAGGCAGACCCCAAAAGGAGAAAGGAAAAGCAGATCTGCTTCTTTGAAGACAAAAACACAATGTGAAAAGGAAGAGATGTTTGTTTAACCATGAGAAACAATGCACAACAAGTAGAACCCAGTTCTCTACAAGAGAATTTTAATTGTATGCAGATAATTTTCAGCCACCCAGCATAACAAAGTGTGCATTATCCCTGGCAGAGCACAGGCTGACACTAGAGCACTGTGGTTTTTGTTGCAGGAAGACCCTTGACCATTAGTTTTGCTCTCATCTTAAAAAAAAAATCTCCCCATCAGTGATACTGAGAGTTTGGCATTAACTCTTAAAAGTTCCCGATTTGTCAGCCTGAAAAAAAAAAAAGACCAAACCTAAAAAAACCCCAAACTTTTCTATCTGATCAGCAACTGACAAAAATCTCCAAAACAATCCATCCTAAAAAAACAAAATGAAAAATATCTGATCTCTATGGCTTGGGCATAGCTTCCCCACTATCTATTCTCCAATTCTTAATTTAATTGGTATTTTCCCAGTTTACATCTTCCTACTTTTAAAGCACTTACAATACAAGGTCTCCCAGCCCCTGTGAAAAGATGTAATTTTCACCTCTCAGGATAGGAAAGCGAATAATCAGCTTGTAGGGTTTAGAGAGAGGAATTAGTCCCAGAACAGAATTCAGGGGTTTGTGATTTCCACTCTGATATTTATCTCCTGCCTCTCGAGAAAGCAAGTTAACAGGCAAGACAACTACTCTGGAATTTTTGAAAAAGCCCCCAGCCACTGTGTGGTATTTAAGCATCCAGTTAAAAATCTAGCCTGTAGCAAAGCAGAAACAATTCCTAAATCCGGTGCTTCCTGCTGGCTAAAAAGAATAAAATTACCCCAGTTCAGTTCTGACTAACATCTAAATAAAGATTGCATGCATTCTAATTAATTCACTTTAAAATGACATCAGTGAAATCTGCATGAACTTCTCAAATACAACTATGCAGACTAGCCCTCCACTTAGCCACTCACTGTGGGTGGAATCATGCTTCATTAAGGAGTCTGAAAAAAATTAAAGAGAAATAAAAAATACAAACATGACAGTTCCTCAAGTTGATGTTTCCTGCTTTGCCAATTTCAACCAGCATGAAAATAAGTAAATCCATTCATTCCATTATTCAGTAGCAGAATGTAATGCTATGTTCCAAGAAGCATGAACATTTAAATACTCTAAGACTCAAGTCTGTGACAAAGAGTAACAGACATTTTTGGGCAAGTTAAAAAAAAAACAACCCAACAAATACAGAGCGCAGAAACCAGATTCTCTCCTCTTCACGAGAATTTCCCTGCATTCCCTCCCTCCCTCCTTCCCTCCCTCCAGAGAGGTTAATTGTAAGCAGATTTGCAAATCTGAACATTGCTTCAGTGCACTGAAGTAATCTGGAGCAATTCTGTGCCTTTATAAACATAATTTTGCTCTGTTAGAGCTCTCTGCAGACAAGGTTTATGCCAGTATAAAGAGGGCTTCTCTGCATCACGAAGCGGTACATGGGCTGGGTTGTGTCTGAGGGGACCCCAAAGACCATCAAGTACGGTGACAGCCCCTGCAGCCTGCGCAGTTTATGAAAAAGGATGGAGGTTGAAAAGCTGCTGGGCTAAGCTGGGCAACTGCGGCAGAAGGGAGCTCCATTTTCTTCCCCCCGATACCCTACAAAAAAAAATCCAGTTTAGGTTCTCTTTATGAGCAGGCCTCACCGCACAAAGTGACTGTTACAGCAGCCTGCTTGGAAGAGCCCTCTCTTGCCGGAGAGGTGTGCCCAGGCTCCGGCGTGCTCCCCGAATCGCAGGGACGTGCGAGCCCCGGCAGCTCCCGGCCCCGCGCCCGGGCGGCAGCGAGCTGCGGGCTGGTACCCGGGGCCGCGCCGGGGATGGAGCCCCGACAGCAGCGCAGAGAGCACCTCAGAGGAGGGCAAGGGTTAGTTTCCTAAGGCTCTCCATCACATAATGAGCCACTGTCAGCCTTAAGTAGCCTTCTCACTTCAGCAGCAGCCAAGAATCCAGTGTGATCACCGTTTGTCCCTAGGTGGCAATTAAAAAACAACCCAGACAGACTGGGAGGCTACGAAGGACAGCAGTTGTTCGGAGTGGGGTCCAGAGCCTCAGCTGCACCGACACTCCCCTAAGCACTCCTACGCGAGCTGAGGTGGGACAGCCATATAACAATCCCCAAACCTGTTGTGGTGCTGGGAGGAGGGACTGGCTCCAGGCCCTGAACCGGGAGCTGCAGCTCAAGTTTCAGGGACAAAGTTCTGGACTTGCTGAAGGAAGGGTATCTGATTAACGACAGCAGGGTTTTATTTCAAGCTGTGTTTTGTCCTGTTGTAGGATGATAAGGCACTCATCACTAAGTCGTTTCCCCTCACACTCTTTGTCTCGACTATCTGGAGCACAAAGTTTTTGCAACAGGGACTACACAATGAAAGAGGGTCCCTACACTAGTGGGATCCAGTTTCAGCAAGTCTTCCAGATATTATCACAAGGCAAATAGTTCCCTTCTGCCCTGGCAGTAGTGTAGTTGTTGACCTCTCTTGATCAGATCTGGGGAGTAAAATCAGGTCGAACCCCCCCCCCCCCCATGAACAAAACAACCTATAAAGAAATGCAAATTTGGTGCATTCCTTCATCATCTCACTTCATTCTCTGAAACAAGATAAAAGCACACAAGAAATGCTCAGTATCTCTTCTCTTTCAAACACTGTACCCCCATTCTTAAACCCCTGCTTATCACACTGGCTATGCACCCAGTTCCCATCTCTCCTCTGATGTTTGTGAGGAACACTCATGAAGCTCAAAGGGAGCTGCATATGCAAGTACTTTTGCATGCCCTTTAAAGACAGAACAAATAAACACAGAACTGTAGCTTTTAAGCACAGATTACTCTGTATACTGAAAACCAGCATCTACTCCTCCTTAGCGCCTGGGAACAGACCTTGGGGTTCCTGTTTGCAGGTGCCATCATGATTACTTTCCCCATTTGGGACTAGTTTGAGCATTATAGGCTTGTTTCCCTGTGAGATTTCTCTGATACCTTTTTCTGTCCTTTGTTCATGGCTTTCACATTACAAGATAAGAGAACTGTAAGAAGACAAAAAAAAATAAAATGTGAGTAATGCACTGGGGGAAAAAGAAAAACCTCTATCTGGTAAGAAAAAGCCGAATGACAGATGTGCCTTTGTTTACATAAACTTCTAAAGAAATGGAGTTGAAACCTAGAGATATGTATGAAAGAAGGTCAGATAAGAAAATAGTTTCTCAAATCTCTTAAGAGATGAAAAGCTCCTGTTTATGAAGGGATAATACAGAATCACTTCAGACTTAGTTCTTAAACCCAGAAGACAAGACACACTGCATTCAAACTGATGACATTTAAAATAATTTCTCTGTTCCTTTGCAAATGCCTTTTGCAGAAATGCAGCCAGAGGACATCCCTCACTTCTCTCCAGGATCTTCTGTTCCCCCTCCAACCTGTTATCCCCCTTTCGGTGCCTGTAGAATTTTGAGATAAAGGCAACTGCCAAAGGGCAATTTCACTCAGTTCACCCAAGGAAATAGGCAGAGCAAAACCTTAATTCCTGCTGGCAAAGCTCCAGCTACCCTATGGGAGAAAACAGTCCATCACCTAAAAGGCAGCAAGTCTTTATAGTTTATGCGAAGTAACTTTGGTTAACATGTTAGAAATACTGCTCATACTTGCCAAACACACTCCAATGTGACATTACAGCATTTAATAAGATTACTATTTCACATCAGCAATAAAGTCCTTAGGAATTCAAGACTAACAAGCCCTCAGGTGAGGAAAGTGCTTTTTCTTCTCTTCCAAACTGCATCATACTGTTTCTATCAAAGAAAAAAAAGCTTCATGTGCACAGGTACATATACAGTTAAACAGCTATCAATAAAATCCTCCTCAATTCATCTTATATCACTGCATTTACTCTTTACTCTTTATGTCTTCTCCTTTACTCCCATCATGATCTCCACTCCAACAGATCTATACCTAATTATAGATAAGTGCACTTCAGGCACACAAGAAAACTAGAAAACCCAACACAATCAGTAAAATTATGGAAATCCTAAGACCTTCTCCATCACTAGCTTGAAACTTTCCAATAACCACAACTTTACATATCCATGGAAAGGAGCTGGAAACACAGCACAATGGTCCTATGGATGTACCTGGTTCTTTCTCCACTTCTCAACACTCTTCTTCTGAGAGGAAAGAGAGGGTGGGAGAGAAAAATGAGATGCAGTGAGGAGAGACAAATGTAACTTTAGGACCTCTAGCTCCTGTCCAAGTATAGAGAAGGGAACTACTCACACAATTCAGGGATGTAAAATGCTGAAGATGAGAACCGGTTTAAATCACAGTTCAGACATAAATGCCTCATCATTGTCAATTTTTCTTTTCCTGTGATCTTAAACTCTCTCCAAGAAACTCTTGTGGATGAATTAAAGTTAAGAACTGGTTGGGCAATTTTCCCTCCTCTCTTATGAGCACACTGCAAATTTCTATAGTGGTTATTACTGAAATTGACCTACTGACACCAGGAACATTGCTGATAGAAGTAAAAAACCCTCAACAATCAAACAGATCACTACACCAGAGACTTTTTTGCTACTGCAATCAATCCAATCAAAAAAGAGAAAATTTAAGAAGCATTAACCCATGGGATCTGAGAAAGGCTTTTCTAGCTATATTTTCAGTCTTGATGGGGATATCAATAAACTGGAAAAATATATTCCTATATAAATATTTTAAAATGTTAATTTAAAGGGCAAACCAGAGATTTCTCAAAAAGAAGGGAGAGGAAAATCCTTTGGGGTTTTGGTGTGCTTTGCATAGTCAGGTTTCTGGCTTTGCAGGTTTAGGGAAGAGCATCCATTTCACCTTTCAGAGAGGGTCCAGGCAGTAAGAACACACTGCTTTTAGCTGCAGAGTTAAGGACTCAGAAATTTGTAAATACAGGTCTAAAATTGTGTACCTGTACCTGTAAATACAGGTCTAAAATTGTCTACACAAGTTGTGTACCTTTCCCTTCACATGAACACAGATATTGGCTTCAATCACATAATTGCATAATAATTTTTTCCCCTCAGGACTGCCATGTATATGTAGGATATGACAAACAATAAATTGTTTCTGAGACAACTTACATTCTTTGGACATTCCCACTTCAAAGCACTTCTGTAGTCTGCAGTACTGGCAGCGATTTCTGGTAACTTTATTGATAACACAGTTTTTATCTCTGTGACATGTGTAAACCATGTTCTTCTGGATACTCCTGCGGAAAAAGCCCTGGAATCAAGAAAAAAAGAAATCAAGTAAGCTTCTGAGCTTTCCATAACCCTTAGAGACAGGCACAAATGTTCCTGTAAAATAACAAAATAAATTCAAAGTTATGTCTGGAGTATGGCATTTTTAAAGTCTCGGTCTTAGTATAATTTAGTACTGTTTGTTGCAACCTAAGACTCATCTCTTAAATAAAAACTAAATATCTGATGCAACCTAAGGCCAAAATAAACAAAGCTAGAACTAGTAGGAGCATTCAGGAAATGAAGTCTTAGATTTTACAAAAAAGCTCAATTAAAAATGGTTTGAGCTTATGAATGTAAGTAATGAGTTGGGTAAACAACAGCCTTCCTAACAGATCCACTTGGAAGACAGACACTCATCCAATAACAGACTCTCTCAGCCTGAAGGTACCACCTATTTTTGTTACTGCAGAGATTCTCTAGTTTGAATGCTGCACCTCAAAAGAGAAATAATTTGAAATCCAGGTCTCTTAACTGCTGAGACTCCTGCAACAATTAATGAGGCTACTGCAGGTGGAAGAGTTCCAGTATCAGGTTATTGAGTTATGAACTTGTAAAAGTTGCCAATTACAGCACTTTTTTTTGTTACTCAGATGCAGCTGTGAAAATAATCAAGTAATTACAATGATCTTGAACAGAAATTTTAAAACCTAGAGGTCTGGTTTGTACTTAAGGAACACCATTTGACTGAACTCCTCCTTCAACAACTAAAAAAGAGAAAAATAGCCATAAATGGTAAGGTTAGGTGGCACAGAAAAAAGGCAAAACCCAAGATCACTTCTTTATCTGCACTAAACCCTAAGCTTTAGATAATATCATGTAATAATGAAGAAAAAAAAGAGGATTACTTTAAGCATTTTAGAGCTCAACCCATATATTCAGAGAAAGTATTTCTGCAACAGACATTTGGAAATTTGACAGTACTATTTAACCTTCTCCCTCAGATTTTGAAAATTGTTTCAGCAAGCACCAGGGTCAAATTTCAGTCAACATCACAGCATTATGGAAGAACAGTTAGCAATTTAATATTTGTTTGAGGGCTTGAGAGGTTAAAACTCTTCAACCAGCCCCATGTTTACACCCTACAGGGAAGCTGTAAACTTGATGCCGCAGACAATAGCTCTGTGCCCACAATGCATTTGTCTAAAGATGCAATCATGGTGAGTTATAAAATGGGCTCTCCTCGAAGCACCCACCGAGATACGTGAGCAGTTCAAAAGAAAAAACTCCCATCGTTCAGAGCTGACTGAGAGACTTTCTGGCTATATGATCAGGGAGTGGTAGGGCAGGCAGTAAGGGCTGGTCATAAATTCCTTGCACAACCAACGTGCTATAGATGCTAATGTTATGAAAATACCTCAGATTCACTCAGAACTGAAAAAATGCCTCCTTAATCACGTAACCCCTGGCAAAAGTTTTCTGCAGCTCTTGCACAGGCAAGCCTCATTCTGAGGTTATCTCCTCTGATTTAGGAGTTATTTAATACTACCATCAAACAGGTAAATAAAAACTCTCCACATCTTTTCCTTAAGCTATTGGACACAGAAGAATAATTTAAAGCTGTTTGTTTGGATAATTTAAACCTTTCAAGTTATCAATAAACACGGCTGTTTTATATTCTACACTTCTGATCATTAACACTGCTTGAGTTATTGCAATGGCAAGTATGGCAAGTACATTTGTTTATCTGCCAAAAAGAAAAGTTATGGCAATGTTCACTCCTTTCTTGCTTTGATATTCCCGTGATGCCCGGTTCTGGGGTAATTGCTGATGTGGCTAACAACAGTGAGTCATCTATGGCATCTATTTTGGTTTAATTCAACAGGCAGAAAACGCGAGCTGTGCTGTTTCAAGGGTCTCTCTCTACAACCTATTTGGTCATCACTTTGTAGCTGGAAAGATGCAGGACAAGCCAAAACTGATAACTTCTATGGCAGCCATGCCAGCCTAATCCAGTGCTTCTGCAGGTGATTTAACACCCACAGTGGCATTATTCTCCTACCACCAGCCTGAGAGGGCAAGAAAGAAAATGGCCCAAATGTACAAGTCCACCCAATACTGGGAAAAGAATAAATAGTTTCTCCAAATACATATGTACTTCACCAAAATATAACCAGTAGCTAATGGCACCTACTGATCGGTTGTTCTGATATATAACTGCAGGGTGTGCGTCCTTATAAGCCAGGTTTTAATTACAGCCCATCAGGAAGGAAAGGAAAGGAGGCTGCCTCAGTCCTTACCAGACAAAGCAGATCACACAGCACAACTGAAAAATCTGATCCATCTGCAGACAGCAAGTATAAAGCATTCATGAACTCATTACTAATAAAAAAGGCTTAAGAAGAACAAATTTGGAAAAAGCAGATCTCCAGGTCGAAATGAAGATAGTTTCCTCATCAGCCTAACCTCCCCAGGCAATGTCCTCCACAGAGTGAAAGATACAGAGGAGGATACTAATTGTGGAAGCTTTGCTGTTTGACAAATTACTTTTTAACACCTGTATTTTATTTTCTTCCTGTATTTACTCATGGAACATAAATAAAAATGAACTTGTTTACACAAAATATTCAGGTGAAAAAAAGGTGTAATGTAGTCCTGGTCAAAGCTAAGGACAAGGTTCGAAACAGTGTATTAGTGCCCACCCATAAGTATTCTTCTTCAAGTCAGCATTGGGATACCATTCCTTGTAAAATTTGTGAGAAATTCATTTTAAAAGCTCAGTAATATATCATCAAAAGATTCAATTTTTAAATTTTCCTCTGGACAGACACAAAGATTCCAATCATCTTTTCACATGAACCCTAAACCAAGCCATCCTAGGGGGAGGGACAGGAGTTCATGCACTGGCGAGTGAAGAGCATCATTTGCTGAGCACTGGGGGCTCAGTTTCCCCACCCACCTCCAGAAGCCTGATGCTGTGCAGCCACAAGTTATGGATGGCTCTGCAAGCAGGGTCATGTTTGGAGATATTTCTTGAATCTGGGCTGAAAAAACAGTGTCCTGTCTTTACCTTTGAGGGGTTTGGACCCCGACTGCAGATCTGCAGCAAAAGAAAACTGTGCAGGACATGGAGATGGCAGAGTAGGTGCTTGCTGCCCAGTTAAACAGAAAAGCACATTTAAACACTTTCAAAGCTGGGTTCCAAATAGTACAGGTATAATAACAGTGGCCTTTTCACTAAAAATACTGAAGTTAGAAGCAAGCTCAAGTTTTTCTCCTAGTGATTTCTGTCAAATGGCTGCCATCTGATCTCACAGCCCCAACAGTTTCTTCAAAAAGCAGGAAAATCTAAATGTGACCTGATGTTAAGAAGCTGACAGAAACTTCAGAGATTGAAAACCACAACTTCCTATAAATTAATCAACTTCTAGTGCCTATTGGCTCTTGGAAAGCAATATACCCCCTACTATAATATAGTCACCTTGAAATGAATCGGTTTGGCTGAATATTTACATGAGCCATTTTTTATGCAAATATTTTAGCAGTCTGTCCAAATTAGCACCCTGTGATGGGAGATGAGACACTCCAGTGCCAAAAACAATCACAAATGATTCTTTCTTTGTAATTTAAAAAGCCTTATGAATATAAAAAAAACCCCATTCTGTGAGACATAAAGCATTACTGTCATACATAATTGTTTGTGATAGCACCTACAAAGTACTTGAATTTAAAGTAGAGGAAGCTACTGAAGGCCTATCAGGAACAGTGATTTACTCTGATATTCTTTTTATCCACAACTTTTGAAAGGAACATGGATCTTGTGTTTTTATTTTAGAGAAGACAAAGCTTTGTGGAAATCACACTTTTGAATTAATTCTGTTTTTCTGAGCTGCTTTTATCAGCATCCTTTACACAGAACATTTTGGACAAACATTTCAATTTTTAATACCATCTTTTCTGTTGTATCATGCCACGCTCCTCCCAGACCCACCAATCTTGTTATCTTAATGGATGACAGATAGAGTATCACTCTGACCATGCCACATTAGGCATCCTCATTTACCGAGTGCAAGGAAAAAATGCTGAGTATAAATTATTCAGAAATCTATTGTATCAGCGTGTGTTCCCTGAGCATCCACCAGTGGCAGAGCAGACAGATTATTTTTCACTTTTAATTGTGTTGATATCTTATCTGCCACACTGAAAGCAAAGAGTGATATGTGAAACCGTATGTATCAAGCAGCAAACAAACCTGGCTTCCTAGGTCTATTGCACAGAAGTAAATAATCTATTTAGTCAATCCAACCTCAACACAATGCCAAAGAAACCACCTCATCCCACTGACCACTTATCTTTGCAGCAGTTGCCTGTGAATGAGTTAAACTTTGACAGCTTCGTACAGAAGGGAGTGCCCACAGAGAATATTAACTATTTCAGTAATATTTTGAATGCCGTTATACCACTGGCTATCTGAATACAAAGGACAAGATATGGTTAAATGTTTAAGCTTATGAGATCTTATGGATTTGTCAGCATGAACTGCTGCCCTTAAATATTTGGTAGGGAATCTATACAACTCCCTCTCTGTCATTGTCCAGTTGATTTTGGCAAGGCAGATGATTTAGAGCTTAAGTTACGCACATGCATGAAGAGATGGATCATTTGATCACAACGATGTCTTAAAAATATTTTGCCAGCACAGGGCATGCCAAGTCTTATTTGTAGGCATAATGGGCTTACAAGCTGAAAACTTGTACTGCAAGCCAGGGAAAGGGTAATCAGCAGAGAAGGGCTATTGCAAGCTCAATCTGTTTGAACAGTGTGCTCGGTTCATCTGGTTCAGCTTTGATTACCCCCAAATACAGGCAGCCAGCTATGACCCCTGCAGATTTAGAGGCCGTTCTTTGGTGAATTTGCAAAATAACCTTCTGAGTGAAGCATATTGCTACTTTATCATAAAAGAAACAAAGGAGTAGGAAGGACTTTTCCATGGTACAGTTTATCAGTCATTTATAAACTCTGACTGAGCTCTGAGAGGAAAGATAAATCCCAGGAACAACTGAGAAGAAAATCCAGCCTACCACACACCTGAAATCTCTGCCCTTAGCTTTATTTTGAAATAGGAGCTGGGCAAGTATGTGCACTTTTTACAAAAGAAATGTTTGTGATGCATGGCCTCTTTTCAATCTCACTATTTTAATCATTTAAGTTACCCTCTATCCTTGCTAACCCTGTAACCTGTATTTAGAGAAGGTAAAGCTCCCATTCCTACTCTCTCTGAAGCATCAACAGATATTTAAGGTATCTCTCAGTGATGGGATCTGCACAAAACTGCTTTGTTCTGTGACCAGGGAATTGCCCAGGTACCTGCACAAACTAAATGTAGTTTGCAGTATTTTTAATAACTAGTGGCAGCAGTCAGGGAAAAAAAACAACTCTGCCTCACCAAATCCTAGTAGGCTCAACCATAAAGCTACAGCAAGGACATGCAATTTTTAGTTGTTAACCCGGAATACTTACTCTGGGAGGCCTTGGTAACATGCAGATCTGCAACTGGAGTTGCATAGAAAGGCTTACAAAAAGACCTACAACCCAGCATATGCTGTTTGTTGATACCACACAGACAAAACACACTCCAAAATGGATGCAGCCAGAACAGGAGACCCCACAAGTAATGAAAGCTACCAAAGCAGCTATCAAAAAGGAAGCTCAAATGAGCTTATTCCCAGTTGCACAGCACTTTTCCAGGATGTCTGCCCTGTCTATCACACTTTGGAAGTCACAGTTTGCAGAATAAACAAATTAATCGTCTGACATTGTGGCTGGAAACCACCGCTGGCACAAAATGGAAGCAGCTACAACAATAAGTAAAGGAAGGCTTGCTGCCAGAAAGCAGGGAAATTGTGCTGATGATGTACATCAGGGCAGGACAGGAAGATCTCTGCAAAAACAAATCTTAAGAGCTGGTGGAGAGCACCTAGAAATGCCAACCAGCCAGTGGTGCAGTTAAACAGCACCAGCCCACCCTGGGAAGGGCTCTGGCTTTTTCTGTCATTGCTGGTATTTCCAGCTTGCCATCCACACTTCTGCTTGTCTAGTCATTCATTCTGCAGATGAAGAATAGCCCTAAGATTCTACAGCCAAAGAAACCTAAATTTGCTCTTGAAACCAGTGTGGCAGTGATTTTCCTTATAGAAAATTCCTAATAGACAGAACTGAAAATGCAATAAAAATAAGCAGCTGTCATTCCTAACGTCTTGCGTATGGAAATACAGACCTGTGGATTTAAGAGCAACCCACTATGGGGAAAAAAGGTCTATTATCTTTTCACTGTTGTTACACGAATGGAAAAGTTTGAAATATCTCAGGGTTTTCTCATTTCTTAAAAAGAGGAAAGGGCCCAAAGGACATGGATGAGCAGACAAGGAGCATGTCACTCCTCTCTAAGCTACTACAGTGGGGATACTCATCTGCAAATACAAAAAATTCACTAGCAAAGACAGAGCAGGCCATTGATTTGACAAATCCCAATAGTTTCTAAGGTGAAAAAGGTCTTATGGGCTTCACAGGGCGAAACCAGAAAATTCTGATGGCAGAGCTTGAAGAAAATTGTTCATGGGGCTAGTAACGCCAATTAGCCATTAGCCCCTAGTGAGGCTGGAAAAAAACATCATTTTTTAAATTGTGCCTCCTGCCAAAACATCTTCTGATTCCACAAACATTGGTTAAACATTCTATAAACCATGAAAACATTGATTTTCATTTTTTTCCTGGGGAGTTTGAAACAATTCTGCTGGCCAGCTGGCAGAGAGGCAGCTACCAACAAAACAGGGGAGATGTGTTCCATCAGCTGCAAATCTGCAACAACCAGATTCTTCTAGCCAGGGTACTGCAGCATCCCTAGGACTACACACGTATTTTTCCACAATTTCGATTTTCACTGAACTCCTGACCTTTTTAGCAAACATGTCAAAGTCTCTAGACAGAGCAGTCATCACCTTGAAACAATATGTGAGGGGAAAGAACGGCTGAGATTTTCTGCTTCTCCACTTCAGTGATTTAAACGGAGAGGAAGGCACTGGTATGCGCTTCCATCTGCTTTTTTCAAATTAGGAAAAAAAAGGAGATGGAATGTATATAATTAAAAAGTTACAGTTAACTTCCTTTCAGTCGTGTCTGTAGGATGATTTTTGGCCTGCTATGAAACTCCAGATGGGAAGAGCAATGAATATAATTTAATACAAATAACAGGAGATCAAAGAAGCATTTTTCTGAGTTATTTCACACAGTTTAATGGAGAACTCAGGAATGAATTATTGCATTTTGCTGTTGTTTTATATTTTTGTTTATGCAAATCAATTCCCTTTAACCTAATTTGTGAAGGATCAGACCTATAACCCAATAAAACCATAAAATGTCACTAGGATGGTTGTACAACTGGCTAGCAGTTATCCAAAAGGCTGCATGTTGCTAACTGCTCATCGGGTTTTTTCCTCTCTTCCCCTCCAGTGCCTCAGGATTTATACCACCAATTAAGACAATAATGAGTGCCCCAGGTTGACCTCCCAGGAGCAAGAATTAATTCAGCGCAGTATTTCTTCGTAAAGAATGACACTTTTCCAAACTATTTATGCAGCTTCCCTCCTGCATGGAAGCACAGTATCACAGAAGACTTTCCAAATTGTTATCCCTCAGTTGTATGACTGATTTTGGTTTATGCTCATAATTCATGTCTTTGTTTTTATCCACTGGGTTTTCAGATGGCTGGAGTGCGGGGACCATGTTCTGTGGACAATGTCACAATTTTATTAGTATGCACATCGGGGTTTGTGGTTTTTTTTTTTTTTTTTGCACAGAGCTACAGTGGAAAGACTAAACAACAGCTACTCTAACGAAGTAGTGGACCTCCTAGTAAAAACAAACAAAAAATCTCCACCAAGCTATGCTCCTGCAGGGACATGCAGATTCCTGCAGCAGGGAGGACAAAGAAAAGACTCATGTTAGCTATGCAATTACCATGCTGCAATTACTTGTAGCAGTCTTTCAATTTAACCTCTCCATTTAGTTGCTTGGCAGAGATGGAAACGTGAAGAGGAAAGGGCAAGCTCAAACACAAACCTACATAGGAGAAAGAAGGTGTGTGTGTGCTCCAAGGAAATTCCCTGCACAGGCAGGCTTTGTGTCCTCCTCCTTTTCCCCTCTCAGCCTTCCTCACAAAGGCTTGCAGAGTTCCTGCACATATTTGGCAGTGGAGTTATTTATCAAAAGAGGCAACAGGGACTTTATTTAGTTGTCAGCCAGTACAAAAATCCCTGCATTTCTGCACCATCTGAAATTTATAGCGGCATGAGTTTCTTTCCTGCTATCAGCAACCGAATGTTTAGAGCTCAGCTGAAATAATAATGCAAACTATGCCACAAATATTTATATATGCCTGCAAGCTGGCTGAGGCACAATTCCCCTCACGCTAGCAGAGAGATCTGCAGTTTGCGAGCACAGCCAGCTGTTCCCTGCTCTCGCCCCAGCTGACACGGAGCCAATGCAGCAGCCCAGCCTGAGCCTGGCTGGCTGGGTGGGTGTCTGTGGGTGCCGGCAACAAGCTGGCTTTGGCCATGGCTCAGCACGGCCCCTGCTTACCTTCAACACCCAGCATATTTCTATTCTCTTTGCCTGACCTGGGAGGAGTTTTAAAACATGCCCGATCTGCAGCAAAGAAGTTTCTGAGGAGGGATGAAGTGACGTATGAAAACAATGCAGAAAGCAATTTAAAAATACTCAGAAGAAATAACATGGACATAAACATGCCAAAATAAACCAGATGTCTCGAGCATTATACTTCCTGGTACAGTGTTCAGGCATCAATCTGAATGACTCATCAACACACGTTCACTATCTCCCCACAATTTTTTTTTGCTCTTAGTTTTGACAGTTGACATCTAAACAAATATGTTGTACCAGATCTCTTGAAATCTGGCAAGTAATATCTTGCATTTACTGCTTTATGCTGCACTCTCATTCCCCTGTGTTCGGCAACAAAGAAACTCTGCTAATATAGAACTATCCACTAAAATCCTTTAAAGCCTAGAGTTTAGTGAAATTTGGATGCCTGGAGACTAAAAAACAGAGTTCAAGTAAACACTCAAAAATATGCAAGTCTGGCTCTCTAGTACTGGCAGTAGTCAAGGAAAATTACCTTCCCACACTGCAGCTGAAACTCATTATCAAAGGCGACAGCAGAGGGGTGAGTTGGAGCTGGACCAGCTTCAAAAACCCACCATTTTTAGGAGCGAGATGGTGGCCATATCCCCCTGCCCAGTTTCTGCACACAGTCAGAGCACCCACGGTCAAAAAGGTCTGGACAACATGGGAAAGCAGGCTGAGGAAGTGGATTAAATGCAGTCTTGTGCCAGTGCAAGGGATTAGCAACTGCAGAAACAGAGCCAGAGGAATCAACTGACTAGTTCCTCCAAGCAATAAAGACTTTTAGGGTAACACTAATCAGAGAGATGCATCTTGGTGCAAACCCCAACACAAATCACACTGAGATGCTAAAAAAGCATCCCAGCTTTCAGGACAAATGCAGTGCTGCATCCATGTTGCCTGGTGGATCATTCAGCCAAGCCGTAGGGGAAGCAAGGGAGAGTCTCAGACTGGGCAACTTTGACGATGAGAAAACATGACCTTTCAGAGAAGAGTGAATGAACTGGAGCTGATTAATCTAACACAGGAAAATCTTAGCAAGATGTTTTCCTGTTTTCTCCCTCCCCTGCCAGACTTCAGTCAATGGCTAGATTCAAGTACAGAGCTCGTATAATCACAAGACGATCATTCTTTCAGTTTACGAAAATCACATGGACTTAGAGTAAGATGAAAGGTCTTTTTAGTTAGTTCATCCATTTGGTTCCTGGATGCTGTGCTTGCATCTCTTGTGTTCACCTAACATTCCCTTTTCTTTCCTTTGAAAAATATGTAGTTTTCACTTTTGTTTCTGTACATGTAACAACCACTGTGCATTAGTATCGACAAACGTGGACAGGACAAGACTATTTGCAGCAGCATCTGAGAAATGCCTTGATGCTTTGATCCAAAAAAAACTAGTAAAAAATTGTTGTGCTCATTCATTTAAAAAATGATGGGTTGCAGAGCTCTCTCTCTTACATGCTCTGCTTAAATAATGCTAAATCTGGAGCACTGCCACTCTTTTGGACCAGCAGAAAGTATGTAAGAATCATGGCGCATACTGAAGCCAGGACCTAATAATTTGCATATATATTTATCACAGGTGCACAGGGTTCCAAGCAAGGCAAGCACTCCAGAGACAGGGAAGACCTCTCTCCTGTTTGGAAGATTCATCTGGAGAGCAGCCAGCGAGGACACTCGCAGGAGGAATGAACAGTAGCCCACTGGAGTGGTTACACCACAGCTATAAATCTCTGCTTTCCCTGTTAGGCGCCTGGGAGGAGGGAGAGAGAACTGGCCACAGCTGACAGTAATGGGTCCCATTAAATTGTCGCTTTTAAAGAGACTCTAAAACGAGAACGAACTTGCTTCATAAGCATTTGATCAGTTTGCCTGACACCAGGGAATGACAGACCCTGCTCATGTGCAGTGGCTGGGGGCTGCTAGCTCTCCCCTCCATCACGGGGTTCTGCATAGCTGGAGTGAAATCACTGACTGCATTTACAGCCAACCAAATCTACATTTTTGGCACTACTTGCAACTGTGTGTCACCTTATAATTTATGTATCCATATTCTAGACAGGGGATCCAGAAACAATACATTTTTTTCCCTTTAAAATATAAGTATTATGATCCATTTTTTATTGCATAGTAACTTTTCCCACTGAAATATATTAAATGAGAAATTTTAAGCATGGCCACATAAAATCATAAGGGATTTTATACACAAAAATGTTTTTCTACTTCTCAGCTGTCTCCTGAGTTGAGCTGTGGAAACCATGGGGGCTCCTGCTTATTATCAAAAGGAAGAACAATTTATGAGTAGGGACTCTGAATATTTGGCAAACCAGCTGCAGCAGCACACCACTTAAAGAGTTTCCATGCCAACATACCAAAAGTACCAATTACAGAATTGGGTACATGACTTCTTTAACACTACAAGTTTTCATAACTGGAGTACTGAGATGCACAGGTGTCACGCCTGGAGGTGTCCCATGTATATGGGAAGTTCCACTGAATAAGAATAAAAAGAAACAGGAAGAAGGACATAACATGTATGTAATTTACATGATTCTCAGGAGACAAAGTATCCATATTACAAGACTACAGTACAATCTAGATACAAAGAGGGAAAGATAGGCACACAGATGTAATCTCAATTTTGTCATTTTCTGCTCTTTTGAATGGGTACTCAAAAGTGAAAGAATTTTTTTTTAGTAAGGCATTTGTTTTCTTTTACAGGGTGAAGAAAGATAATCTCTGAAACTGACTTCACTGGAAATACAGAATCTTGGAAAATTACATCCAGTTGTCTTTTCTGCTACAGCACAGACAAAGACCAGCTCCACAAATCTGAACAGCTCTGGGATCCATGGTGCAAATTCAATTGCACTCCATTTCCAGAAGAATCTAAACCAAATATCCCTCTAGGAAATTTTCTCAAAGGAACACTTCATTCGGGATTAGAAAAAAACTTCTGTTTTCATTATCAGGTCAATCAGTAAGTGCAGATGGCAATGGAAGGCTACTTTCCAAGGTCTAAGTATTTCTGCAAATTGGGAAGTTGACCATTTGCAAACTGGGTGATGGTCTACAATAACCAGAAATTATAGATAGGCGTATCTTTCAAAGTAAATTTCCAAAATGGTAGCAAACAAAGAGCAATTGAATATCTACTTAATACATAAGTGTGAACAGAATTAGATAATGATTAATTCCATTTTCTACCATTACGAAACCCCTTAATTTTGGATTTACTTCTCTAAGATGTGCCAATCAGAAAGTCTTTAAATACTTGCTAGGAAAAACTCAAACTACAATTTGAAAAGATGCCTAAAGCAAGATCAGCAGTGACTTCAACCATCTCACCAGCACCAAAATCACACTCAGCCAGAACTGCCCTTGGCAAACTATTCTAACCTTTTTTCCTACAGGAAAAACAGTGCACTTTCTTATGGGTTGCAGAAAGCTATCCTAAATCTAAATTCAACAAGTCAATTGTATATCCTTCTCTGTCAACTTCTCATTAACCAGACTTTTTTTTACATTTCCAGAGTTAGAAAGTGAAAGCTAGTTCATTGTAATTTTATACATTTGTAATTGTGTAAATATGGCAGAGTAAAAAAAAAAAAAAAAAAAAAAAAAATAGGCTACTACTGTCATCAAAAAATCTCAGAGTATTTAATTTCCAAGATGTTTGCTCTAATATCCCTCTTCCCTTACTTGCTGGATTGCATCTGCAAACAATACTTTTAAAGATCATATTATAAAATCTTGTGTTAAATATGGTGGAAAGCTGCATTTCCCCCTACACTTGTACAATTTGCAGAGTGTGCACACAATAGCCTGCGCTCTACAACTATAATTAAAGGCAACATGTGGTTCTTACACTAATGGAGAGGTATGAAATAGATTGACAATATGAGAACAAAATAAAAGGTTTTTCCCTCTTTCTGGTGAAGAAAATTGAAAAAGTAAAACCCGTCAGAACCTAGTGACAGGAAAATAAAAACACACTCCACATTCCCTGCATGCAAACCAGGGGGCTTCTCAGCAGGCAAGTGTGGCAGCCTGAATTGCAGCCCACCTGCTTCTGGCATCTCTGGTCAGTACCTCACAGCGTGATTTGCATAGACAGCACTTGTACACCTGGATATAACTAACTTAATTCTGCTCAAGGTGTCGTAAACCACACACACATTACTGATCCGGTGTGAGCTCTCTCAGCCATTTGCTAATAAGCCACAACAGCTCTGAGCAGGTGAAAGCTGGATAGAAATGTGACAAATACGTCTACAAGGACTCTTTACCATCCACTGTGTGGTGCGAGAAACTATGATTCCACTCCAGCAACAACACGTACAAACACATATAAATTTGAAGTTTCTTCTTTTTGCAGTGTACATTCCCAGATGGGGAAAGGCATAGATACTGCCAAAAGAGTAAGACTCAATAACTTTAGTTTATTATTAATAACAACAATGAAAAAGCTGTAATTGTTACAGACTAGTTAGTTGCCAAAGATCCCAAAAGGATATGCAAGATCAGCAGGCATGAGGGCTACATTTATATTAGGAAATGCCCTTGTGAACAGTCATGGGCACTGTGGCTTGAAGGAATACAATAGGAAAGTCCACATGTACCTTAGATAACTCCTTCTGGCCTCTGAAACAGGACAGTTGTACCCAAACTGTCCACAGGACATGCCTGCCTGCAGTAGGAGCACCACTTGCTACCAGAAACCTGCGAGGTACACAGCACAGCAAAGGTGTGCCCCAAAACATGGTTGGTCACCAACACACCAGAGTTCAAGGGTCAGACATTGCTGCTCTTTTGTGCGAAAGCCTTCACTGATGGTATCAGGAATTTCACAAGAGAAGGGAGTGCAAGATTTAAGCCAAGCAGTTATACATTATTATTTGACAGTTCGTGGAAAATAAGAGAGTACTTTCCAGTCCCTCTTTCCACAGGACATTAGCCCTTATGCTCACAAATAAGTGGAGCAGTGGGGTTAGCACAGTTAGAAAGTTAATTTGGGATAATCTCTGTGCTTTTATAGTACCAGCATGGTTGCCAGAAAAAATTACAGTACTTAGTAAAGAACAACTGTTCTCACAGCTTAAGATGAACCCCTGGTCTATGACAAGGCAACAGGCAGGGTAAAATGAAAATTAGCTGTGGATGTAGGTGCTGTACCCTCATGGAGACATGGCTGTTCTTTGTCCATCTCTGCTGCAGAAGCCCAGTGCAGGGGAGCTGCTGAGATATAACCCACGATCTGGGTCCAAAGCATATTTGGCACACAACATAGTTTACATTTATGCTATCTGTCATGGTGAGCAAGTAATTTTATTTCTTCATTCATGGCATTCAAACAACCCAGAGAGAGATCTTAATAAACGTGGTAAGAAAACCTTTTCATTCCTGATCCCACCTATTTCATCATGTTTGCTTGCTCTCAGAGTGCTACCAACTAATATATGCTTCCCCATTTTAGAATTTTTTAAACAAAGTCCAGATCTGTCAAATGTTTTATCTTACAAACAAACAAACAAACAAACACAAAGAATTAAGAACTTACTGAAATAGATACCACCTTTTTCACAGGGCACATGACCTTCCTGGGTTTGTTATTTGAAAAGCTAAAATTTCAAGGATGGCATTAAAATAATCAGGTCTTCTCTGATAGCACAAAATGAATAAAATTTCCGGGTTTTCAGGACTACATTTCAAGCAGTTGCAACTCATTTAGTGTCATTATGCATATGGCACTGCTTTCTGCAAATTAATGGCTTGGAATGTCATTGTGCTGCAAAGTGCTTACACTTTAAGATCAGATTATATTAATAGGATGCAGAAATGTATTTCAAAATACATTTTTCACCTTCTAAAAGGTATTGTTGATTTAACTGAAACTAGGAGCAATCTTCTTTGATTTGAAGAATTTTTCACAGCTGTGCATGGATGACAGCACGCATCTCTACTGCTGGCACTGTCACTAATACAGCCTAAATGGAGACGAATACAGCTTGATCATTCAAGCTGATCTATATTTTTCTTTGAACCAACAGAAGCTTTTCCCACTGCATTGCTGCAAACAATGCTACTTCTTTCCGTGATCCAAATCATACCGTGCACATATTTTCAAGTTTACATTTCTTACTTTCTGTTTCAGTTGAAGGTGATTAAAACATTCCAAGAAAACAAAGCCAAACAAATACATGGAATGTTAGTTAGCTAGCTTTATGAAGTGTGCTTTTATTTTTTACTGCTAAATAGCTGGGAAAATTCTATGTCTGTATCCTTAATTCCCTGTAAAGGGGCATAAATATAGGCTTAACATAATTATATTATAGCTAGAAGCTAACATGTGCAAGAGTGGTGTTATCAAAAAGAACTGCTGCTTAAGATCCCACCACAATCCCAGAACTGCCTAAGAAAATTCAAATCTGTTCTCACATGATGTAAGAGACATTATTAAAAAGAAAAGGCATCTGTCCCAAAGGACACTGTTCCATAAAGGGAACTTTTTTATAACAATTCATAAAATATTTTAGGTCTCTCAGCAACATTTCTTGCAGAGCAAAGCATAATATCATAGAATCATGATATCATTTAGGGTAGAAATAACATTCTTGCCATCAAATTTCAAACAAACAAAATGAAAGCCAGTTCCTCTCTCTCTCTCTCTCTCTCTCTCTGTAGCATTTTGTAAACCAGTTATTGTACCAGCGCTGATCAGGGATTCATGGCCTGCAACTGGGAAACCCCAAGCCCCTCAGCATCCAGAGCAACACAATCATAGGAAACATATCAGAGAACATTAACACAGTTGTGGTTGGGCACCTAACCCAAAGGCTCATGAGGACAGGCTGTTCTAGAGGGTGACCCAGAGCAGACCTGGTTTACATGCTTTGAATCAGCAACCGGAGGAGCTTCTCTCTCCTTTAACAGACTGCAGAAAGCCCTGCCTTCAAAGTTAGGTAAGTAATTTTGGGCCTCAAATTGAGCAGTGCGACTGCCTTGCACTGCATCTGTAAGTGATTAAGTTAAAACTGTATCAAAATGACAGCTTTTCTCCTAAGCTTAACCTCTTAAGCTTAACAACAAATTTGAATGAAGAAAAAACTGTTTCATTTTCTCAATGTTTTCCCTGTGTGTATTTAATCTTTTTTGGGGAGTCAGTCCTACAAAATTAAAGACCTAAATATCAAAGTTTATATCAATGCCTATTTTTGCATCCTGCTTCAAGTCTTTGCCATAATAAAAATACATATTTGAGACAGGAATATGTCAAACAAATAGACATATTTTCATAGCTGAAGACCCTTGAAAATGTATTAAAGGTAGCTACTCTTTTAATTTAATGATCCCATATTAGATGTGATTCTATATGAAAACTCTGATGGAAGGAAAGCTATCCTTATTTTATGATAAAAGCCAACTTAGGATCACTCAGTACTGAAGCAGATTTATCTACATTTTTGTCTGTTAGCATCAATAACAGGCAGAGAGGCATCTTCATCATTCAGACAAAACTGCTGGACCGTAAACCTACCCTCTTATATGCTGCACTGTATTCTCCCATGAAAGTGCTCTAGGCAACTTTGCTGCCTACCAAATTCAAGCCAGTAATCCAGGCAGGACTGTCAGCAGAGGAATGCCGTCTTTTAAATGCCCAGAACAAGAGACAAGGCTTTCAGAGACAGCTGAGGCTGCCAGAACACCAGCTTCTCCTCCTCATCCACTCAATGATGGCATTGTGTGGGGAATCCAGACCACGACTCTCAGTCCTCCTTTCTGCAAACCCAGCTACAACAACGACTCAAGTCAGGACCAAAGAGCTGAGCGTTTAGTGACAGTCAGCCCTATAACGACTTGCACCAGCTGGATAAATCCAAATTGCTCATTTTCAGTGGAATTTGTTTGCGTGCTATCTAGCACCACCCAGAGACTGGGGGGAAGAAAGAGAAAGATCTTAGAAATTTGTAACTGAGGTAATGAAACAACACAAGTAGATTCCAAAACCCACCTCTGAAATGCCATGCAGTTTACAAAATTGAAAAGCTGTAAATAAGCTGAATGTTGTCAATGTATTGTTTTACACATTAAAAATTTGGACTGTCTATGGAATTTTTCTTACAAAATACAAGTACACTGTGAAGATCAGTTTGACTTTGAAACTCTTGATACATACAGAAAGCAATGACCAGCTATGAGGCACATACACTTTTGTGTTTTGTGTAACACCCAGAAATAAACACAGAAGCACATTTTTGAGGTTTATTTTAACTAGTTTGAAATTCTCACTATGTTCACTAGTACCTATTATGAAACACTCCATCCTCTAAAAACCTTAAATGATTAGTACATCAACACAAGCCACAGAACAGTCTTTCCTACCACAGTACAGTACTGAAGACTCCAGTAATGAATAAGTCATTCACTGAGGTCACTAAAGTATTCGGCAAAGGTGGTTAGGAGGTTGTTCCCAGGTATCCGAAAACAAGAACCAAGGATGACAGTGAGTGGGAAAAGAGGAAGGGAGGACAGAAGAAAGCACCAATCCCATGTGAGAAGACCACGGCAATGGTTTAACAATGAAGGCAACTGAAGCCTGATTCTCAGATTCTGGAGGAAAAATGTCAACAGATAGGGTAAAATAGAATACTGCAGATCAGAAATTATGTCATCATGACAGGATGTCTGAAAGAACTGATGTTATAGTTGGTGATGACACCAAGAGTGGATGGAAAGTTCTGTCTTCATGAACTCTATGTCCAAGGTAGCAGTGAGGTGAGCAAGATGACACGCCAGGGAAAGATGGGGGGGGAAAAAGTCAGAGTACTTTGGAAATCATCCATGAGCTGGTGGCAGCTGAAGGAAGATAAAATCTACAGGGCAGTGTTTCCCAAATGGAACATCACAAGGTCATAGTCACCATCCATCACTCTCCAAGGGCTCATGGCTGGAAGGGTCTCAATTGAAAATACACCTGTTATAAGCAGAATAGTGTCATGACATCCCCCACTGGTCTACCATAAAAAGAGATCAGTACACAATGCTTTTTTAAATGGAAAACCAAAGAACTGAACCTTGGGGAATGGCATCAGAAAGTGGATAAAGAGCCATTTCAGGAGATATTGAAAAATCAGCAAGAGTCCTGAAAACCAGGAAAAAGAAAGCCTGATGAATCAAAAGCAGCCATCAACCCAAAACCTGGAGGACAGAAAACTGTTCCCTGCATTAGATGATGACTAATAATGATCACTGTGGCAGCAGCTTCACTGGAGCTCAAAGGAGAAAGGCAAAAGAGAAGGAAACAGAGAGAAAACTAGAAGAAAACCAATGGAAAGCCAGCAGAGAGAAACAAAAGATCAGGGTCCTACTTAGATAAATATGATGTGAGCAGAGTTTTCCATTTGTGTTTCCCTTGGGAAACAAGACTGCCAGGAGTTCAAAGGAAAAGGTAAATGAGTCAGAAAGGAAAAAAGGAAAAGGCTTGAGAAAAGGACCTCAGAACAGAGGAAGGTGCAAATGCAGGAGAAACAATGAGTGAATATAAGATTTAATATTACAGAATGGAGATTGCAAATTTGATGAAGAAAGAAGAAGGGAAAATAGAAGTGAGAAAGGAGAAAATTGCAACACGGTCAGATGTAATGAGAAAGAAAGGGATTGGTTGATATTTTAGTCTAGTTTCTTACGGAATGAGATTGCCTCTCCCCATCCCAACAGCTTCTGAATATGCTGGTCACTTCAGTGACAAATGCTGAAGAAAACAGAGCTCTTTGAAATTGCATGGAAATCTGTCTTCAAGGTAAAGGGGTAATGAATTTGAGTTTCTTAACTACACAAAAGGCTGTAACACAAGTTCTTCCTTATTATTATCACTCCCTGGATTTACTAGAGAATCAGCATGAAGCTGCAGCCCCATACCAAGCAGCAGCAGAAGCCAAGTGAAATGTAGGCTGTCTAATAAACTTAGGTTGATCAACTGAAAGGCAGAGATCCACAGGAAAGGAGGCTTCCTCAAGCAGCAGTGGTCAATTCTCAGTGCTTATTGAAACTTGCAAAGCAACTGGCTAATTTTTGTATGAGGAAGGCTGAAAGGAAAAGAGGTGCATGAAGAACTGATATTGAGAACAGAAGGTGAAAGTAAACTTAAGAACAGGCAGAAGCCTGTATGGGTACAAATCAGAAGTTCAAGGTGGTAGTTTTCTTGAGGTACAGGACCAACAGCTGATGACAGTATGAAAGCAAGTACAAAGATGAAGGAAAAGAAATATAAACCAAACAGTGAAAAAGGGCTTAGGAGAAAAGGGTAACATTCTTCAGAGAAAGAACAGAAACTGGCAACACAGGTTTCTGAGATGGCCTCTGGTGTTGCAGCCTGCTGTCCGCTCTCTGCTGACATCCAGCTCGCCACTTCTGTTGACCTGAAAGTTCAGACAACTTTCAACAGCAGATGTAACACCTGACTGTCCACCACAGGGATCAGTGGTTGATTCAGCAGCTACACCATGTTCTTGCCATTCTTTAGCATTTGCTAAGGAATTTTGATTCAATCCATGGAAGAGATTCCAAAAAAACTTAGTCCAACCTATTGCAGAGCTAGCATCAACAAACCCAAATATTACCAGTCTCAAGCAGCCAAGTTACTGCTTTGGAATCTTTTTATTTCTCATAGACTGACAGGTTTTGTGTGTAGCTAATCTTCTAACATCTTCTTTTAACATCAGCTATTGCTACTGATATTAATGGGTGCTGAATTATCCCATCTTGCAAACTAGCAAATAAGTGAAGATAATATTTTTGTTCTTGTTGAGTAATGGGTAACACATTACAAGATGGCTTTGCAGTAGGCCAGTGAAAGCCCTACAGTGTATTTTTGCATGTTTTTCAAAAAGAAGGAACTCTTAGGGACACGTGAACTTTCTGCCACATGTTCCTAAGAGTTTTCTGACACGTGTCCCTAAGGTCTGTAATTATGTCCTTGCTTAAAGGTAATGTGGGTGAGCAAGTTACACTACCAGCATTTGCATGTTAGCATCTGAGTATGATGAGACTTCCTACTTAAGGAAATCAGCTACAGCATATACTTTCCATACTTCTTAAGAAACAATTAAATTTTGATAGTTTTGTGGTATCTAAAAAAAAAAAAAAAATACAGACAGGACATCCAAGAGAAACCTCAATACTGGAAAGGGGTTTTAAAACTGAGGTAAGATTAAGAAGTTGCTTTCACTAATTCAGTCTCTACAGTTATAAAATAGGGGGGAAACCAGATTTTAATCCTTTAGTTTTTTGTCTAATGACACAAACCCAGGACTATAATATTTTAGGTAAGTACAAAACGCCACTAGCATGGAAGAAGTTGAAGTTTCAAAGGATAAGGTAAAAATGGATATCTGAAAAATATATCATTTCACAAAAATAAACCAGCAAAATGCCTTTTGTTAATTTATTCTAAGAACTTTATTTATATGGCAATAGCACCTGTCACATTTTCAGCATGCATTAGTACTGCACTAAACACTACACATCTATTTTAAGCTGAAGGATGAAAAGGATAGGTCTTTTCTTTAACTGTTAAGAAAGATCATAGCATTAGGGTATACTAACAAATTTATCTATGAAAGCATCTGCCCTATGATATCATTCTTTACCATTTTTCACTCTACCTTCTTCCTTGCATGCATGGAAGTGCACACTGTGTGGACATGTCCAATGATTGCCACACAAACATGGTGTAGCTGACATTGCTTCTCTGCTGGGCATCTTCAGACATTCTCTATTTTTGAGTGATGTGTTTTATTACTGCATCCTATGGACAGTCATCAATTCATGCTCTGACAATCACAGCACTGGAAGGCAGCTGGCAGATGTGCCAGCAATGAAGTCTGACAGATTAAATCTTGCAAATACAAACCTGCTAATCCTCAAATTCCCAATTTGATTTGAGATTAGTTACATAGCTAGAGACTACACCAAAAATTTCCAGATGATCAGATCCTGTTCCCAAATTCCACCCCTTGGGTACAGAGAGGTAGAAGTACACAGAAAAAGGCCAAGAGCAGCCAAGGGCCCTGTGAGATCTCAGGGAATATCTGACCTACAGATGTACAATGAAGAGTCTCAAAAAGCTTTCCATTTATTCTTTGATTATGTCTACATCTATGACCACATTCTCATGCAAGTCAGTACTTAAGGAAATCCCTGAAAGACATATTTGGCAGAAGTTATGAAGGGAATTAATTCCAAGAATGATAGTAATTTACTTGTCTTTAGTCATGAATCAGAATTAATTCACACAAGAAAGTTACAGCTGTCTTTGAAGACAATCAAGTCACATCAAACTGTGTTGCTTTATCCCTCTCTTAAGATGAAATGTAGCCCTATAAAAGGAAAGGGAGATGATGGCACTCACCTTACATCCCTCACAAGCACTGACACCATAGTGATATCCAGATGACTTGTCTTGACAAACAAAACAGGGCTTGTAAACACGAGGGGGTGGAAGTGGTGAAGGAGGGCTCGGAACAAGTTCCTCAGAACTGGTGCTCTGAGTTTCAACTGCTACAAAAGAAAAAAAAAATGAATGATTCATCATAATTTTGAATAAATTACTATATATAACCATATTGTAAGTATCAAACTGGTCCATACCTTTCTTTCCATAATAAACATTAATTTGTCTTTCCTAGAAAAATTTAAGGGGAGCTAAGCAAGGCAAATAATGGCAGGACTACATCCTACAGCCTCTAAACTATATCTTAAAGTACCCAATAATTTAGATCTAGGGCATGAATCTTACAAGGCTCCCGAAAAGGACAACTTTGGGCTAATGTTCTGGTTTCAGTCTACTGAATTTTATAGCATCCAAGTGTGCAGGTTGGAGATCAGCTTTTAAAGGGAAACTGTGATGGGTACCTAATCTTCAGAGAGTTTTTTAATCTCATGCCTTTTTCTACAAAAATAACACCTCCAGTATGCAATTCTGACCTAGCAGGATAGCAGCACATATCAGGATATATGCAAAGAGTGTGAGACCTGAAGTGAAAATTACCTAAACAAGTTGTCCATTTTTTTTTTTTAGTCTGCAAAACTAGCACAACCCAGCAACACTTCCTTACCTACCTCAGGACCTGCAACATCAGGAAACCTTGCTGAGAAAAAGTTACTTATATATTATGACCCCCACATCCCTTTATTGCCTTAATATTTCTAGATGGTCATTTGTTTTGAGCCTGTTGAAAAGCCAGTAACCCCTTTCAGGGAAAGGACGTGAAAGCTCTACAGTGCAAGATAAGACACGTGAACTACATCTTTCCAAAACATCTGCATTAGTTTTCTGTGATATGCTGTCATCATTCCTCATGTTTATTGTGGATGTGCAATACATTTTCATGTCTCACCTAGTCATCTGCTGCTTCTCAGATAAATCCCTCTAACTTTTCAACAGATATACAGGAATGACAGGATCTGTGAACTCAGATCTATCCAGAAATATTAGGCACTATCACCAGAGCTATATCTCCAGAGTACTAACAGCAGGCCCCAAAGAATATTACTCAATGGAAAAATCTTAGACAAGATTTACTGTACATGATATTTTTCAGATTACAACGATGATACATCTGTATTAAACTCATGATTCATTGTCAACCCATGTGCTGCCGAATTCACAGTGGGCATCACAGCATATGAGGCAACCTCTGATTACTTGTGAGAGAAGGGCCCCTTTCTGCCATTTTTTCCTTGGGTTAAGCTAGTATCAACTTCAAGGACAGACACTTCTTGAGAAGAAAAGTGAAGTATTAAAGGCTCTGATCTAAGCAAAGAAGTACCTTTGCAATTTATTTATATACCTAATAGTAAGGAGGCTGTGAAAAACCAGAAAACTAAAATATGTAAAATAACATGGCTCCACAAATTGTACATTAAGACAATGTCCAGAACTATACTCATCTTTTTCAGTATTAAATAAACTGAACTTGGCAAACACCTACGTGTTCTTACCACACCAAGAAAACTTTCATGAAGCTTTTTCTTAATGAAAACTCATATGACAATGATAATTTCTTTTCAACAGTAATTTTTGGTATTTAAGAGAGATAGAGAGTGCTCTTTTATTGATCTCTGCACAGCCACCCTGCTTGAATCAATAATCTATTAGTACTTCTAAATTAAAGTTAGATCCATCAAATGCCCTTGAGAAGCCCCAAACATTCCTTGTCTTATTTCATGCGTGTACATGAATTATGGTGGCTTCCAATGAGTCTAAGGAATGATAAAATTTTAGCTTTAAAACTCCAATACCAGCAGACAATGTGTTTTGTATTGTTGCTCATTCAACTCTCCTGGTCCACCTAAAAGGCAGTTTTTAGGCTCCACATGGGAAAACAAGGTTGTGTCATCCAATAAAACAACTGTGCTCCGGCAATCCTTCTGTGATTTCAGTTTGGGGAAAGCAGCCTTTCAGGGATAATACTGATACACTTTTGTTTATTCATCAATTCACCCTAAACAAGCACCAGCATCCAGTAGTAGTGTTCCAACCACAAACAGTATTGTACACCAGAGAGGTCTGTCAAGCACTGTAGAAACAACAGGAGCTTGTGATACCCAGAAGAGATAATGCAAACAACTCAGTTGATAAATACATAACAGAGTCAGCAAGTGAAGTGTTGAAGGTACTGCTAGAGAATATTTTTCAGGACAATTTGAAAAGGTATACAATAGGGAGGGAGCTGATGGAAATGAGAAGATCGTCCCTAAAACACCCATATACATCTGCCACTGAAACGACTTAATCTACTAAAAATAATACTTGCATTGGCTGAACAACTGTCTAGAGAGTTTTTTTGTTGGTAGGTTTGGGGATTTTTATTTGGTTTTTTGGGGAGGATTTTGTTGGTGGTTTTTTTTTGTATAATAAACCTAGTTTGGGCACATTCACTTTTGATCACAGGCAAGGTGTGCAGTTTTCTGGAGAAGGCTTGAACCCAGGTTTAAGCCATGCTTGACTCTTGCTCCAGTTTCTTATTTACTATTCTTCCTTGGATTTAGATTTTGTAACTCTTTCTTTGAAAAAGTATGCAGTGCCTGTGCAGAAATCCTGTGCAGGCATCTATAGCAACTCATGCTCAGCAGGTATAAAGTGTTATTTTTGCAACATGTTGACAGCTAATGGATGCATGACAGCAGAAGCTGCTTTCTTCTATGCATGTCTACACAAGCAACGAGATAAAAAAGAAAGGATGGGGGGTGGACAGTTGACTTCTCCAGAAGCATTTTTAAAAGCAGTCCTACAAATTTAGGAAGAATTCAAGGGGGGCGGGAGTAAGAATTAAAAAAAAACGCAGCTTCATTCCATGCTATGCTTTCTTGTCCTGTGGGATGTGACACTTCAGGATCCCTACTCACCTGAGACAACAGAGCCTTGGTGCTGTCACCCAACACCTGAATGCAGCTTAAGCACACAGGGACTCTCAAACAATCGGTCACTTCACAATTCCTAAGATGTCTGAAATTTTTGTAAAGGTTAGATAAAGTAGCAGATAAGATCTTTAAAAGCACAGCGTGCTTTCTGAGAGCTAATTTACTGCCAGCTAAACCGTGTTGACAGATGGAGAAGGTATTTTATTTTGAGACCAACTAGAAGCAGGCAGGCGCTGCAAAATGCTTCATGTTCTCCTAGAAGCTTAGATTATTAAGCTTGCATGTTAATGCACACTTTGGACAGTTGAGTTTTAAAAGAATAAGAAGTTGTAAAGCAAATGGCATTTCCTGGATAGCCTCAAGGGAATTTTGAATACTGAGCTCAGGGTCCCTGGTGGGAAGCAGCAATTTCAGCTAATTAGGGTGAATAGCAAAGTGTTGCATTTGGTCAAAACATTCTGTTAACCCTCATTTTTGTTGGCACCAACAAGAGTCTGGATTTTTTGCCTTTTCTTTTCTTTTTCTTTTTTTTTTTTTTTTTTGTGAATTCACGGCAGGAGTGCAAGGCACTCAGCTCACATACATTAGGCAGAAAGTCAAAGGAAACGCCAAAGTTCAACTAAAGTACAAGTAATTAGAACCAGATTCTCTGCTGCTTGTATGTGTGCATTTGATTGTAGAAGTTATTTATAAGCCTCCAAACATTTGAAAAAAAAAACTATATACTGTAGATCATTTAATTTTTATGTCTCGTCTGGAAAAAAAAGTCTGCTTTTAATCATCTTCCAGGAAAGAGCCAGGAACTGGGAAAGTGGGTCTCAATTGTTTCAATACAAATTTCTCTCTTTCATGTGCCACATAAAACTATACTATAAAATTAAATCCAAAATATCATTGACTTTGCCCTCCCCCAATTTTTTTTTTAATAAAAAACTTCTTTGAGTTTGTCATGCTTAAATAGTTTGCATTGTTATGAGGGTTTGGGTTTTTTTAAACTCTTGTTTGGAAGACAGACAAGGGGAGAAGAAAAAAAAAAAGAGTGAGAGAGAAAGAAAACATTATCATGGAGACTTGCCAGCCTTGACTTAGTAACCTGGCCATGACCCTCCAGCGAGTGTGTGTTTGACCCGGTCACACATGACTCTAGCTGCGTACTGTTGCTGGGTTTTAAGTCCCAGATATTTTTACCATATATACAACAGGTGGGGATCACAGACAACAGAAAGAGGAAAACAAAGTCTCCTCTTGTGGGAAGACTCCCATTTTCTCCCTTCCAAAGAAAAAAGCACAAAGCAAAGAAGTTGTGCTACTACTTCAGCACTGGCACTCGTTGGGCTGGATCGTTGTTTTTCCCAGGGGGTGCACGCATGGAGGTGGAATGGGCTGAGGGTAGAAGGACCGAGGAAAAGGCTCAGGGGAAGCCATGTGCAAATGTTAATCAACACAGAACAAATTACCACAGTCAAAAATCTTTCCTTATAGAGCTGGGTATGCGTCAAAATTCAGGAAGAATGCATTTTATGCATTTTATTACAAGTGAACACAGCATACCTGGATTAAAACCTACAAAAACTTCAGATTGAGATATTATTACCAGGATTTTCAGAAGTACATAACAAAGTTCGTTTTCCACATTTGAGGGTTTCTTTTTTACTTATGTCTTTGTAGCTGCACACATCTGCCTTAAAGCTATGATGTTAAATATATTTATTATATTTTAATTCTTGGTTACAATTTTTCCAGCATTAATTTTAATCACGTCACGCATCTCTATTGTCCTTAAAAAAAGGGTAGTATTCTGGATGAAAGCCAAAGAAACCCTCTAAAGTCTACTGGTTTGCATTTAGCCTGAAAAGGGACATTCTACTTTTAACAGGGACATCAGAAGATGAAACTCCATGACCTTGTTTCTTTCTGAGGGTGCCCAATCAAAAATGAACCTTTCCTGTTATTTTAAAAGCTAATAGAGTATCTAACAGGTTTTCTCTATGGGCTGCCCAGGATTCATACAGTATGATTAAAATAACAACAGAACTGGAAAGAGGTAAAGATTACACAGCTCAGAAGCCCGGTCCGCAAGGACCAGACTAATGGACAAAACTGCATGCAAGGTCACCTAAAAGAAGTCTCAGACCCAGGGCACTCTAAGGGCCATGCAAAGGGCACAGGCTGCTGCTGCCAAAACTATCTCAGACAAGGTGCAAGTCCTGATAGGCGCAGTCGAGTTGGCAGGAGTTCTCTATAGCTGAAGTACTTTTGCTGCTACAACTCTTGTCAGCTAAAGAGTGATAGGGACAGCTGGCTTCTGTCCCGAAGCACCTGGGAGAAGAGGGGTCCTGCTGAACTCTGCCCTCTGCCTCAGAGTACAAGAAGCAGTGAAGCACACTCTCTGCTCTGATATCCTCACCCTAATGAAGTTCCAAGTACAAATTTGGACATTGCTCCACTGCAGCCAGACATACCATCAGGGCAATATTTTCTTCCCCCACCCTTCTGTATTTCATGCATTTAGACAGTGCACTATTTTGGGCAGGGCCTCAGAATGTGCTGTACAGTAACTGGCGCTGCAGGACTTTCCAGTGATACTCCAATTCAAATAATGGTAACGATCATGATCCTGCCAAGTCAAAAGATATTTGAAAGAATGAACCCTGAGAGGCCTCCAAAGCCTTGAGGGGGGACATTACTTGCAAAGCAGGTCCTTAGAGCGCTTTCATTTTAACTATTGTAGCATTTCAATGTAAAAACACAAACTAAATTTAAAGTATAATTTAAAAAATATATATTCAACAAATGCCTTTGTGGGGTATACACCAAGATGTATTTGTCAACTGACAGAAAAAAAAGTGCTTACACTCATCTGCTGCATCTTGCCCAGTTTAGAACTGGGAGAGAGAGTGCTGCATCATATTCCTTCATGCCTTTCATCGATAAAATTGCCAAGTTTCAATTGCAAATCTGTAATGTTAACCAGCAGAGTCATGTAAAATAAGTCAGTGAAGTCAGTGGATACTGATCTTGGCCATACAAGAGGAGTATAGCTCTTTGAAACTTGTATTCATATCAGGTGATGAGAGCCAAGAAACAGTTTAGTATCCTACTACCAGCATAGTAGAGCTATCCAGATTTTTTTTCTCTAAGTCAGATGACAACAGCATCTATCTTCTGGTTATTTTTCTGTTCTATTCTCATAATATAATTTCTGTTACTTAGCAGCTAACTTCTTCACAAATTTTATTATTCCCCCAAATAATCTCTATCAGTTGGCCACTGAAGAGTAGAGATTCTTTTGCAACATACTTTTTTTCTGTCACGACACAGTTTGGCCTCTTTATCAATCCATTAGTTAAACATGGCAATTTGGTCACCTGACTTTATGCTGGCATTTAATAAGGCACTCCAGGAGCCCCACCTATGAGCACATCTTCCAGAGTGACATTCCTGCATAGATTCCCTGAGTGACTCTCCTCAGGCCCTGCTGTCCCTGGCCACACAGCAACACCAGCACCACTTCTGATTCTGCCATACTTAGCAGTGTGAAAGATCCTTCTCTCTTCTGCTGATCTGATCTACAAGCATGGTCCCTGCCATTCCAGGATGTGGATAACCCATGAGCATTCATATTTTTACCTTTGTAACACCTAAGTGAGATAAGGGAAGAGCTATTCTTACTTTACAGACAGGAATCAGAAGCACTGACAGTGAAAGATCTTTATTTGGTTGCATCATAAATTCTTAGAAAAATGCAAGCAGTACCCAACTGGGATTTTCAACAGCAACTGAGAACCTAGCTGTCTACAGCACTAAGCAGTGTCCTCAAAATACAGCCTTATACATCATGCCCTAGGTTTCACATGAGATGCATGACAAAGCAGAGAACTGCATTAAGTCTGTGCTCGGTCCCTCTGTTGCAGGGGCTCTGAAGCACCCCCATGTCTGCACATGCACCCCACTCACCTGCCCAGTGTGAGACAGGACAGGGCTGGGTGCCTCCTGCCTCCAAGAGCCGCAGCTGCTGCCAGCAGGGAACTCATGGGAGATGATGAAACCTTGCCTTCATTTTCTGATCTCAGCAGCCAGCTGAGAATCAGCTTTCTATAAGACTACCATTATATAGCTTTCTATAAGACTACCATCATATATACAATTACACAGGAATGCCCTGACAGGGAATGGAGTTGCTTGAGAGAAATCCTGAATCCTCTCCTGAAGGCAGCACATCAGCAACAGTGCATGTGGACCGCTGTGTACCACACAGGCATAAGCAACACCAGAAACTGCCACAAAATCCTCTACTCTTGACTGTACTGTCCAAGCCTCAGACACCACCAAGCTGTTGAGTTTGAATCTAGCAGGTTAGTCTTATAAATTGAGTACGTATGACCTGAAAATCACCAGCGCACGATCAGGTATTTCTGAAAGAAAACACCCTAAAAAACCTTTGCCTGAAACTGCTGCATTTTTTTGTTGTGTCCCACAGGTAAACGGGGAGCTGTTACTGCGACCACTTTTGGTGCTTCTCCCAGCAGAGCCACAACTTTTGGCAAGCACATTCTCTTTTATGAGTACACGTATTTACTACAGTTAGCAGTAAAGGACAACAAGGAGGCTGCAGCTGCTCCATAGGTTTGCAATTTCTGGTTCTCAAGCTCCAGTTCCACTAAACCCTGAGGTAGTATGTACAACTAACATCACCTTTTCAAAGAAAATTATACTGCTTTTCAGGCTGAATTATTTTTTTTAACAGTTATGTCAGCAAAGCAGTTCTACATTTGGGTTTACGTGTTCGTATAGCCAGAGAGATGTATTTACACCTGAGCAAACGTGGAAAGCAGAAAGCTTGTCAGGATTAATTATATCAGGGCCAAGAACTGCATCTGGTTATACCTGTGTTACTCTCAAGACAGCGAGACTTAATGATGTGCTAGTAACTGAGAACAGGAGCGTCTTTTGCTAAATAAATGGCCGGGCAGACACCATGAGTGAGCCAGGGTGAAAGTAAGAGTAGAGACAGGATGGCCGCAGGGTTTGGCAGGCACAGTTTACAGGGCAGCAGCTCATCACTTTGTATTAGAAGCCTACCTTCGAAATGAAAAAGAAAACATGTTAAATGAAAAAAATAAATCGTATGGAAAACTGAAGAAAAACATCCGAAAGATGCTAGCTCTGTAGTTTTTTCAGGTCGGTGATTTTCTGCCTGTCCGTTACCATGCAAAACCACATCAGTCTCAAGCGAAAATACCGCATTACTGCACAACTGAAAAATAGGATCTTCCTTAAAAAAAAATACATAATTGTGCCATCATCTGCATGAAGTTAGATTTTCCTTTGAAAATGAAATTTTCTTACAATTCAGGCCCTGGCTGCTTTACCTGTGAATTCCAATGGTCAGATCCTTACGTGGAATAAAGCAGCATAGGCAAAGAAGAGACACAAATGTAGAGAGGATGAGAACTCCCTTTATTCATTATTTATGAAAAAGAAGCCTATTTCTGTGGCCTATTGATACAAATGTGGTGTTACAAATTCAGTGCTTTCCCTACAGGATCAAAAATTTTAAGAAAAGGCCCACTGTAAGGAAAGAAACACTTAAAAATAAAAGGGGTCTGATTCTTTTTTTCAGTTATGTTTTACGGCGCTGCTACTCCACTGATTCCAAAAAAAGGCTCTTGTAAATATAAATGGGAGAAAACCCAGATCCAGTATCGTCAGTAAGAAATGAAAATTGCAAGGGCAATGAAATAGTTGCTATAATCTCTACACACATCCAGATATTTTACTAAGTCATAAAGTCTCCATTTATAGTTATTAAATGTTTTATAGTGTTTTGAGGACTTTTATTTTTAAGTCTTTTCAAGCAATGAAACAGAATAATTCGGAGTATTATTCTAAAGGAATGATTTTATTCTTCAAAACTCACCTCCTATCCAAGTTGGTATTAGTTTTTGGTATTACTATGTCTGCCAAATAATTTTTTATTTTCTATATATTCAACATATCTTATGACACTATGCATCATGACTTTTTGCTATGGCTTGAATCCAGCAAGAAAAGGAATGTTTTAATATCTTTAATCATGTAATACTATTACATAGTTGTTCAGTACCACATGGACAAAATAAAACTATTGTGCTCTCTTTGGAAATGCCATAAAACTGATTTGCTGTATAATATTTTACATATCATTTAGTTTCTCAAATTTTAGGACCATTAGTTCAGAACATTTTGATCTTTAAGTGTTTTCAAACCTTAAAATTAATAGAGTGACTCAACAAGAGCCAATTCAATGATCAAAACTACTTCAAGTTAGTAGAGTAGCAGTTAAAATGCTTATCATTACAATTAATTTGTATTACAGCCACACTGCTGGATATCACTAATTGATTTATATACCCTCCTTTCCATACCCATTTACAAGGACAATTATGAACTCCATCACATATGTTTAAATGGGTTGCATTAGAACATTATCTAGAAACTAGACTGCTGAGCTTAAAATCCTTAAGAACAGGTAAATTCTTCATTAATGGGTATGTTATCAACTCACTACAAACGGCCTATAACCTTTTAAGGCAGCACACGGTGCTAATATTTTACTTTTCATGGGCAGTTGGAGGTTAGCTCCAATGATGAGCTCCACCACTATCTTTAATTGTTTTTTAAATTGCGTATTATAGGCAGCAATAAACACAAATTAGTATTATATCATCCACAGCTTTCTGCAAGGCATGGTTTCTATAAACAAGTTAAAACGCATACATCTGTAAATAATAAGTGTAAGCATGCTGAATTTAATGAATAAGGGCACTAAAAGAAATTGAACAGTAGGGGTTCAGCAATTAGAGTAACTGCCCATTTTATTAAAAATGTATTGTTTCCAGCTTTCACTTTAGAAGGTTTTTATTACTTTGCTAATTCTGAGTTTTGATTTCCTTTGAAAAATGTGTCTAATTCCTTGTTTTTTCTTTGACAGCCCCGTCACACAGCACTCATTTTTTACAAGGCAGTGGACAACTGTGAAGCTTTATATCTCCTTGCTCGGCATCTCATTCTCAGGCCTTTGCGGCAGACCTCTGTTTGGCATTATGCCACCCAGACATATGATTCTTTATCAAGAAAGGTTTCATGCCACAACAAAGCTGGGGTGAAACCTGCTGAACCAGCACACCCCAGGCAGCCACCCTTCGGCCCTTTTTCCCAGAGGTTACCAACACTGGCAGAGTGGGGAGGGAGGAGCACACTTCCAGCTTCCCAGCCATGGCCCTGCAACCCAGGGCCATTTGCTGAAGGTGGCAAGGCTCAGGCCATGAAATGGAGCCATGAATTTTCTTGCTGCTGTTCGGCAGCAGCCTGCTGCAAGAGTACAGGGCAGTGTGTAGACTGGGAGAAGCAAAGGTAGCTTCTCAAACCAGGCAGATATCCCAGCAGATGTCTCCCACACCCCAGCATCACTGCAGTGAACCCTTGGGCTATCCTTGCTTGTATAGGTATGTTTTACAGCCATGTAGCTCACTTTCCATGTAAGTGTTAAGATTATTCCTTACACTAGCCTAATTGCACCCACGTCGCTGCTCTGTGGGGGTAGAATTAAAACAATCCATTATTTCCATTTAGACATGACACAATAACAGGAAAAATACGGCTTTCATCACTTGAGCTTATCTGCAAATAGAAGGACAGTCAGACCAAAACTTGACCTCTCTAACATCCTACAGCACATGTACATTTGCAACATCTGAGACCTGTCCCCCTTCATCCCCTCAGCCTGCCAGACTAGGACAGTGCAATACTAAGAGCGGATCACCCCAACATTTCTGATGCTAATGTAAGTACAGTTTATGGTATATTTAAGAACCTCATCACTATCTTTTGAGAGAGCAAATGAAATATAGAGTTTACCAAGCTGTAATGCTCACCTGAGCAGAATTTCAGTATTTTTGAATTGAATACCTGCCAGACTAAAAATGGTAACACAGGGAGGAGGGTAACATGAAAACGAAGACAGTGACAAATTTCCTTTCCTTGTAATTCACAGCACCTTAACATTGAGTTTACAAAATATTTTTGTTCTGTGGGTTTTTTTTTCCTTATAACTTTCCATGAGTGCAGTTAACATGGCAAACAGCGCTCTGCCCCTCTCACAGTAGGTCCAGCAAAAGCTGAAATCTGGGAAGGAGTACAGTGTCCCAGAGCCAACTGGTAGCAGTTCTCTTGACTGTGGCTCAGAGCACACTTCCACACACTGCCTAGAAGGTCTAAGATCAATAAAATAAGACATTCACAAGAGCCTGGAGACAAGACGAGTACCATGACTGGAGGGCACATTTCCCAATATTCTGTTTTCCTATTCTCTACTGGCAATAGTTTTTCCTATTAAACCATTGGAATGAGGAATGTTCATAATTTTACCGGTATGTTGTCTGTCATTACTATTCTCACTCAGAAGTGAAAAAAATATGCACACACTGTACTTCAGGAAAACACATATATGCTAACAGTATTTCCTAGTCACCTGGTCTTTCTTATTCAATACCTACCTTCAGCAGTGATTATTTTTTTTTTTTTCTCAGATAAGCTACTCAAAACTGACTGCAATATCCCTGCCTTGCAAACAGGAAAAACGTCAGCCATACTTCATAAAGAATATGACAAAAAGAAAGTACTCTGTTTCCAAAGAACTGAAAAAGCAACATTCAGTCCTGGTAGCTGATGTCCTGAGAAACTTCAGGCAAAACATATTCTGAAAAAGTAAAGTTACATTTCCCCTATGAGGTTAGAATTCAGAAAAGGTCTGGTTACTGCACTCTAATAATTTTAAAATGTTTATATTATGAATATCCACTATTGTACTAAACTTATAATTATGTTTCATAAAATGTACCTTTTTTCAAGGGGAAAAGCCCCTTTTCCTGCTATGTTTCAGAGATTTGGGCCATTGTTTTCTGAGGAATTAGGCTAATATTTACAAATGCTTTTCCAGTTGTCACAGTTCATTCAATGCAATCTTCCCAAACTTTCTGAAGGACTGCTTTAGTGCCTCTGCCAATACCCAGAGGATTCTCAAGACACAGCAAAGTATTATTGCCAACACACCAAGGCTATTAAAAAATGTAGATAGCCGTGAAACTGTAAGACTACCCATTTCACTTGAAGGTCCAGAAAACCTCCAGCCTGGGGCACTGGGTCACTGTGACTAGGCGGAGCAGCCATCTTAAGGAATTAGTAAAATCAGCAGTGGAGGGTTGTTGGTTAGAAATCATTGCTTTTAATTTCTTATTACTTGCACAAGTTTGACAACTGCACAGCTGCACAGAATTGCCCTAAACTGTAATAGAAACTAGGCAAGCTTTCCACAGAGTAAGTTCAATATGCTTTCCATTACTTCCCATTCTAAGGTCTGATCCTGTTTAGCTTTTCATTACATGGACTTGTCAAAAATTCTGGAAAATCTTCTTAGTTCTTTTCAGACACTTTACCCACCAGACACAAGTTTGTCATCCAAAGATGACAACCTATAGAAACAGTAATTTAAAAAAAGTGTAACCTGTGAGCTTAAGGGATGCTCTCTGAGAAAACTCACCTCTGACCACCTTACCCTGGGACCAGACAATCCCAGTGGGATGGGGGTACATTTTGGAAAGCTCTCATACCACCCAGGAACAGGGAGACCCTGCTGTTTCATGGCACCCCAGGCATTTGCAAACCAGTTTGCTTGATCACTGCCTTCTATTGTTTCCTGAGATAAGCAGGGCCCCAGTGAACAATTAGAGCTTTCGATAAATAATCTGTAAGCACATTCATTTGATTTACTGTTATTTGATACAGCAGTTAGTTTCAATGGGGCAGTTACTATTGATCACTTAAAGTACTACAGACAAACATGAAACACTTCCAGAACTCCATGGATTATTACTCTTTATCTGCCACTCATCTGGGTTACTTGTAATGGTCGTGAAATTTAAAATCAATAACAACAATTAGCGTTTGTTATACTCTGAGGAATGAATCATGTGAAATATGTTTTGTTACTAAAATGAAATGCTGGAGAGCTTGCAAACAGGAAAGACTCTTGTAAATGGCAATACTCTAAAATAATTTCTCTTGGCATTAGTGTCCAATAAAGGAGGTAAAGAAAATTAAATAAAGGTATTTTAAATGCACACAGAAGTATACACACAATTATAAAAAGGTATCAGTAGGACTTTCAAAGGAATAAAACATTCAACAGAACCGGTGAGAAAGATGTACCCAAATTTTCCTTAAAAAATTCCACTACGAGTCCTACAATTTCATACTCCTTGACTTCTACAGGAGTTTTGGGTTGTTAATCATGGCAGGATGTGCTCCTATGTAGATATAGGAAAAGCTGACTCTTTCAACTAGTTTTTACTAGATATTATCACCGAAACCAAAAAAGTATCTAAGAAATTAATTCAAAATGAAATTAATGAAAGCTGGAAACTGATTTTCATGTATATATGTTGAAAAACACCTTTACTCTTCAGATTCATAATATAATATAAATAAGTTGTGAATCTAATGAAATGGATGGAAATAACAGTATTTTGAGATCTCTGCTAAGGTAGTAATGCTACATAATTAAAATGCAAAACAATAAGAGAACTATTTTATCATTAAACTGTAACCAGAGCTCTGTGTGAAATCATCCATTCAGAAGTCTTGTTCATCAATTATTTGTTATTTATCTGATGTAAATATAAGAAGGTCTAATTAAAATGTATGACTCCTTATGCAGCTTCTTGTCATTAAGACCAATGAAAGCATTCTGAAGACCATAATGAAATAATTATGTTTGCCTTTAAGAATCCTCTTCAATGACACATGGTAGTACCACACTAAATTAAAACATCAGGAACTAAATTTCTCTTGCATCTATTTCCATTTTCACTAATTATACCCCCAAGCTTTCCAATAGACCAGGCCCTAAAATTCTTTTGAAGCCAAAACAGCCTAAGGAACAGCAACCTTTTCATAGTAATGGACTTTGAAGAAGAAACAAAGGTAACACAGCCCTGGAAGGATTAATATTTCAAACAGAGTTATCATGTGAAATTATGTGTTTATTTGAAAAATGGGAAAAAGATTGTTGATAAAAAGCCAAATATGTGTTCCAAGGAAACCAATACTCTGATTTAATCTCATTTAATTGCGTCATTCCTTCCTAACCTCTTTTTGTCAGAGTATTTTCTTGGTCTGCACAAAAAATTCAAGTTAGCAAAAGCACAACAAACACAGTTCTGCTGGGCAGTGCCAGTGTACCATGCTGTAACAGAGCTCTACTTTCACTTTTTGGTGACGATGAAAACAGCCCCTATGAACAATTGCAGTGTTTATAATGGAGTCCATTTTAGGGAGAAGGGAACAGCTATTTGCCCAAGGTGCCTCCAGACATGCAGTGCATCCTAACACACAGCTCACGCTTTAACCACAAAAGGATTCAGATAAAGAAGAGAAAAAAACCCCAAAGAACACAGAAGGATACGAGTCAACTCTGACTTCTTGCAGGTAGCTGAAGGCTTCTTTTCAAAACTTCAGGAATGGATCCTTCTTGGTGTGGTGTCAGAGAAGTGAATGTGGCAATATGTACAAGACATAGAAAGATGAGCAGTTTACATACCTAACCTGCATAGCATGTGACTACGTGTGCAACTAGAAAAACACAGCTGGAATGTGCTCTCCAAATGGTGAGAGAAAGGCAGTGGTTCACTAGGGGATGAAGAGTTGGGAAAAGTAGCTTGTCCTGTTAGCTGCTCTGATCAAAGACACGGAAAGACATAGGTGATCTGCCATTTGTTCTGCATTTTACACTTTAGTGTTCAAAGTGTAGAGTGAAACCAGAAAGATCTTCAGAAAGTCCAAGACTTTCCAGCTAACCTCTAAGGAGGATTTGACATATACCCTCATCCAGTAACTAATAAAATTTCTTCCTCAGCTGAATGAAAAGAGGAAACTCAAACAACAAAGCAATGCTGAGGATTACTCAGCAAGCTGAGGGGAAAAAGGAGAAACCTCCTCAGACCAAAAGTTGAAAGGCAGCAGTATGAACAATGGCTTTAAACCAAAAAAAAGAACCCCCAAGCTCAGGACCAGATCTTAACAATAAAAAAGTTCACTCATGCGTGGCATTTTAGCCAGTCCTTTCACTTGAACCCCAAGCCAAAACCTGCAGGCTGGTGAGGGTGCGGGTGGATCTCTGTGAAGGAGGGAAAGTTTGTAGAGAAGTTAGGACCTTCGATTAAAGCAACCCAGAGAGGAGTGCAAAATCCGGAGAGAGAGAGTCAAGCTTTGGGTTTCCCTGCGCCTAAACCAAGGTCCTGGGGGAAGCATCTGCCTTGCAGATCTACAGCCCTTGCCCAAGGGGAGGTCTGGGCGTCAGGTATCGCCAGATGGCACTGTGACACAGATTTCCAACTCCTTTTTCTTTATGTGCAATTGAATGTTCAGTCTTGGAGAGACAGGCTACCCTAGTCCTGTGAGTTTTTGAGTAGAAGATGAGACATTAAAGTGGCAGAGGAGCCTGTTTCCTGCCCCGGTCTCTGCCCACGGCCAGCCCCTGAGCAAAGGTGCTGGAGGCTGTGAAATCGCCAAAAGCCAAGGCACGGCTGTGCTGTGCCGGAACACCTCTGTCCCAAATTGGTATTTGTAAACAAGTGAAATCAACTCAGATGCTGTTACATTCACTTATCATGCAAGAATCTAGAAATCCTCTTGGTATCAGTCACCAGCTGGCAGAGGAGTGATTCTGGTACAGGACTGGAAGATGAAGGAACTCTCATGGGAGATGAGATACACACCTCTATATGACGTGCTGCTGTGTCATCAGCCAGCCTGGCAGAGAAGACCAGCAGAGTTGGTTTAATGGTCACTTCAGGAATTACCTCAAGCTGCATTCAGATTAAAAAAAAAAAAAAATTGCAGAATTCAAGAGACTTTTTGTGTTCTTTAACTGTTTTGGTGGGGTGGGGTTTTTTTTGGTTGGTTTGCATTTGTTTTGGGTTGGGTTTTTTTGGCCGGGGGGGGGACTTTTGTGTTTTGTTTTTGGGGAAGAGGTAAATGAACCATTTCTTCCACTGTTTCTATCTTACAGGCAAAAATGGCTTTTTATAATCAAAGCACTAAAGGAAATCTGTTAAATCAAACTGTGTTTTTTGTCTCCAGTTGGTGCAACACTGGTCAACCTGTTTAATTGTTCCAAACCTCTGCTACACATCTTTAAAAGAAGAATGATCCTTTTTTTTTTTTTTTT